>JAQIXS010000981.1:0-35670 GCA_034700785.1 Rossiulus vilnensis | reverse complement strand
TTCACGCTCTTGGCAGGGGCCCCCGCAAGAAGTATATCCCCGGGGCCCCAGAAGTCCTCTCGGCGGCCCTGCATGTATGCAAGCTTTATTAATTAAGCTCTGAAAAGTGAATTGTTGACTTATGCAAGGCTCTTAACAAGGGCTTACCTTGTTAAAGTACGAGACTGCACTAAGGTGGTTGCGATGAGGAAGATGTAAGAGACGCAGACGACGACTAGAAGAATTTGTCGCATCTTTGTGATCTTCTGGTTATGATAGGGCCTCCGTAAATCTACATTTGAACAAATAAAAGACGCATCATCAATCGGATGAATTGGTCGCAGCATCTTAGACGAAGTTCACATTGTTTTTGTTGCCTAAGGAAATTTACAAATTAGATTGTCTGCGTGTCGTATTGAAAGTACATGTTACAATACAGGCATCGCTTATGCATTTCCAGCAAAGCGCAGCTACGGTGTTTAACAGAACGTTTTTTACTGAATATGCAAAAATGCATGCAAGTCTTTGCTTCATCGCTTTTCGAAAAATTTAATCCGACTTAGACTAATGCTTGTACTGGCAATCAGTCAAGTTTATTAAATCTTTTTGCTTTACGCTGCAGGTATTTATCTTAGAAATTAAGAATTTCTGATTAAATAGTTTATTTAAAGTCGGATGTGTATTGATTTCATAGAATATATCTGCACGATACTTGAAAATGTTATATTTTAGTTCTATGAAAAACTAATCCGCTTTCCATTTTTAATGCATTTTTCACGTTTAAAAACTGTTTAGAGGAACGTATAGGAAGAATGCACCTTCTTTGTTGAATTTATTGCTAAGGCAATGGTAATGTTAAACTTAACATTACTGTGATTATTCTTTGACATAATGCTAAATAATGCTAAAAAAAAATTGAACACTTCTTATTTATTTACCGAATCATGATGCTTGCATAATATTGATAGTACTGTACTAATTATTGAAACTAATAATGCGATAAAGTGGATTACATTTCGTGTTGTTATAGCGTGTTGCTATAACAATAAAAATAAATAAATAACCATGCTTTATTATTATTATCGTCAAAATTGACATGTGATTGTCTAATAAAGCGTTAAACAAAAGCAAATCTTTTTTATCAAATCTTTAGTCGAATTAATATTAGTACATTTACCTGCATCTACAGAATATAACACCTTTCCTGAATGCTACGAAAACTCCAGTGTTTGCTTATTTTCAAGGGTAGTTTTATTGTTAAGAAATTGAAAATCAATCGATAATACTGAAAATGTTCAACATGCGTGAATTCATTTACAGTTATATGAAAATATTAAAATTCTGATTAATCCATATATCATAGTATTGTTTTAACTTTCAATATGAGACTACTATAGTGTTCATGCGGCTGTTATAATTGCGGATATCCTGTTGACAATAAAAAAACTAATTTCCTTATTTATTTGTCTGCTACAGTTTTTGTCCATTATAGGACCAAACTACGTTAATCATTTTATTCATATTCAGTTTTTTTAAATAAAATTTCAAACACTTTTAGGTCGGCTTTTACTTTCTCTCATGTGAATGTTCATCTGCATTGTTATTGCGCAGCCATCTCTAAACCGAAAAGAACTTCTTTGATTCGTGAGCCGCATTAAACATAATTAAATTTTTGAAGTTATTGATGCCGAAAATGAAAATGACGCCAAAGTAAAAACAGAATGTCTGCTATTTAAACAATGGTTCTTCTAACTTAAAAATACAATAAAATTGAATACGTGCATCAATATTTTGTTTCGTTACGTCGTAAGTACCTTTTCACAAAATCGAAGGATACTCTATAAAATAAGGCCTTATTTCAATGCGGCGCGATTTGTTTTTATTTTGATTTAGTTATAACAAAAATAAATTGAAAGAAATGTCGAGTGCACATTTTCAGTAGACGTCTGCTTTTCCATACAATATTTATTACTCATGTTCAGACCTTTACAGTCGCATTGGCCCAAAGGTAAACATCGGCGATCTGTACGCAAGGATCAATACTACTGAATGAACGTGCCTCCAAATAACCAATGAACTTTCAAGTAGTTTACCTTTGGTAAATGCATGGTTTAGACATCTAACTGGTTTTATTACTAAATAGAAAACTTTCAATAATAAATGAAAGATGTGCGTATAATTGACATGGACTCAAACAGGTTGATTTAGTGATAGCCATGCACTCTCGTTTGCAGTTGGATTCATCTTAGCGTCTTAGTGTATTTCGTTGCTTGGGGTAAACGCTACGCTGGTATAAGACAATTTACCAAGCCTCCCAACCATCGTGAATTCTTAAAATGACCACTATATTTGGCTATTGAGTGGTTTAAATGACATTTCCTGAAAGTTTTATCTTTAGCCAAATATATTTCTTATCCATTTGAAGAAAATACTAGAAGACATTGCATAAAGTAGAAATGTATTAATCAAATTATAACAGTGCTTATTTTTGAAATAATAAAATATATTAAAGGCAAAGTTTGTATACTAGTGCGTTTACAATAATTTATGCAGAAAGTCAGATTTTTTGATTTGCAAGTACGTTTAAAAAGCAACAAATATAGACCTAGAAATGTTATTCTTTACCGGTTTATTTTTCATTATAATTACGTAGGAATGTTTATAACGTAACACTTTGGGAGATGACTTTACCAGACACTTTTCTTTCTAGTGTTCTCAGCAACCTAAATTGTGTGTCGTCATAGCCAAAAAATCCCGCATGGTTTGATATTCTATCCGTTAATTATAACGTAGTGGTTTATATAGTCGTGTTAAACACCTTATATGTCTTAAACATCCGGTAGCTCATCTTTACTTTTCTTAACAAAATAAGCTTAATTGCAAGATGATTATCGCTAGGCGTGTCTGTAGCGTAATATCCTAATGACATAAAGAAGACTAACGAAATTTTTGTATTCTGGACTAGTGTTGAATTATTCCTCAACCCAATCGAACTGCTACCTAAGCTCCTCTTATCAAAGTGTTTATTCTTCCATTAAGCATTGGTGAATGAAGCGTTCTCATAATTAAGATAGCAATACTTTGAACGTTTGCAATTTGCTCGAATCGAACAATGGTTCGAGAAACTCGTTTGGGTTCCATTGTAATCACTATAATTAGACTTAATCTGCGCTCTTCAGGTGGCCTTTTTTGATCAAGATATACACATCAGTATAGCATGCAGTTTCCAAGGAAAATAAGCCTGTCTATTTTAGATTGTCCGACAATTGCTTTGATTGCGAATTACTCTGTTGTTTTGCAGTAATGCTCTCGTCAGCAATAATGCCATTATTTTATTGATCAATTTTCTGCTGTGAGTTTGTGTTCCAACCTTCATCTTTTGTTTTCGAGTTTTAGTTTTAGGTCCTTGGCTTTCGCTTGCGTTGTTTAGCAGTTGAACCCACTGCTATTTGACCGCTAGTCCACAGACTAACTGTGACTATTGTACAAAAAAAAATTATCAAAAAGAGAACCACCCCTTTTTTGCTAGAAAAATAGGGAAGAAATATTGGTTTAATTTAAAACTACTTGGTTATTAAATTTAACATGCATGAAAAGTAAGTAATTGTCAGGTTTAATCGGTTTCTTTAGAATAAGAGAAGGTGATGTAACGATGCTATTTTAAAAGCTTAAAATGCTAACTAATAATCGAAATTTACGTTTTCTTGATAAAATATTCGATAGAAAGTGTCATTTGAGATGCCGGAGTGAAAAGCAATTGGTAGTAAGAAAAATGACCCTTTAATGGAAATCAGTCAACTTAAAGTTAATTTTCTTAACATTTACTCTGGTGCGACAAGTGCATTATATACCACTAAATTATGACCACCAGTTATCATCCAAATTTCGCCATGCTCAGTTTATTTAATCTGGATATGCAATTACTGTTTAGTAAAGTTAAAATTCACTAAAATTTAAAAAACATTGTTTAGACATACACAATTGTTATAATCACCGCGTGTACTGAATCATCAGTTCTGCTTAGCCAAATTAATTTAATTTTATACAAGCATCAGGTGGATTACTCTTAAAGTAATTAATGCATGAGATGGAGTATTCTGCATCCTTTCGTCATTTCTCAAGCAGTGTTCATTTATAGGTCGAAAGGCTAATGACCCTATTTAAATCTAACATTTAATTAATGAACACTGTTAAATATAGCGGGAAATGTTCGGAATTAAAATCAGTTTAATTCTAGGCACGTTGTTAAATACCGTACAAAAACAAAAAACAGTGTCTATCAAGTGTTTGCAATATCGCCTGAATGCAATTAGGATATTTCATACTATTGATTTGGTTTCCGAACCTTTGAAAGTTTTGCTTAAATTAATCAAAAATATGAGCCTCGCTTAAACAAATGCAAGTTTTTATATATCGTTCATGTAGGTGCAATGCATAAGGAAATCATATTTTTGCTTAAATTCATCGTGTTATCGAATTACATTGAATTTTTATTTAGTAATCGGCTAATTCAATTGCATGTCACGTAGACCCGTTTTGTTAAAGTGCAGCTTCCATGTTAACTATAGCAAGTTAAAAAAAAAAGTTACCTAATAAATTATGCATGGGGAGACTCGTATATGAATTATTTCACGGCTTTTGCATCTCCGAAATTTTTAGTTTCAGACAAATGTTGGCGATTATAGTTGATAGATGTGTCTGGTTTTTCCTTGATTTTGCGCTACCAGTTAAAGTATTATCATATATTTGCCAAGCTTTATTATTAAATACCAGTTCAACATGCATTTCTATTTCTGATGTATGTAAAAATTGCCGGTAACACACAGGTTTTTTGTCATTATTATGTGAAGGAAGTGCAATTACGAGTTTTATAGTTAAATCTTTTCGAGTAACTTAAGCTTGCGCTTGGATTTAGATACTTTAGTTAGAAACAACAAAAGGTCATGGATCCAAATGTCTTTTTACCGGCTAGATAAATAACTGTTTAAAACTATCAGTTATATTTCGCTATGGTTTTAAGAGTTAGGACATTTTGGTAGTGACAAGATTTTTATCTTCAATTGATTTAAGTTGATTTAAGTAGACCTATCCCGGTATGAAAAGGGTGGTCAAAGTTAATCAGCCAAACAGAAAATTTTGAGACAAGGCTTTAGTAGTCAACGTTTAATCTTTGTAAAAATACTCATTTTTGAGCTTTTCTTCTTCTTAAAAATGCTGTTTTTCTTGATAAAAAATAATGATAAGATAAGACAATATAACGAGGGGTGGATTGAGTTGCACATGCTTCCTTATCAAATCCATGTAATGGGCTTCTACCCCTATTCACAGTCTAGGTGTTTCCTACAATGGTAAATTCCACAATAATTGTGACGAGCGTTAGTTTTTAATTTTAAAATGTTTTCTGTACTAGAATTTTGCGCCGTAAGGCAATTAAACTTATAATTAACTGTGTTCTTAATAACTTGTTTTCAAGCTCACTTTGCCGAATGTAACTTTTTATTAGCTTACATGTATAAGATTAATTTTAACAATTTAATGGGTAATTAAATAAAATCTAATTATTACATTTACCGCCATTAATATTAGTTGAAAATCGAAACATTTGATTAGAAAAACTAGGGATATATAATTTTCAGATTTATTGAATTAATACGTGTAATTATATTTGAATATTCAGGGTAGTTTTATTTATTAGTTTTCATAAATTAATTTATTTTCTATAGGTAGTTTAAATCCATTTTTATCGTAATAACAATGGACCTATAATATACTACGAATATTTTTAGTTTGTATTGATAATTATTTCTCAAACTTGAGAAAAGGGCTCACAGATTAACTATATGGTACAAACTCCAAGTTCGTGTATCGTTAATATACGAATTTGCATATACGAATAATATACGATAGTACACTTATGTATTTATTGAGGTACGACATATTACGAACAACAAATTAATCCATACCTTTTTGGCAGTTTGTATGAAATATACTATGATGTATTACGAATGTTTTTATTAATTCTAAAGACTTGATTCTCAAGAATGCAAACAAGTATGCATCGGAAAGCTGTATTATAATATCGTTAACATTTTCTTAATCGCATTTAAAATTTAATTTCCGCAAGATTACTACATTTGGCCTTATTATAATGTTTTCATGAAGATTTCGTTCAAAAGAAAAAGAATTTTCATGACGTGATTCATATAGGCTAAGAATTCTGATAATTCATCGTTTTAATAATCCATGGCATAAAACAACTCATTTACGAACATTCACGGACGGACTGCCAAACATAATTTCAATAAATCAGTTTATATAATAACAGACATTCTCTTTCACGATCAATTTTAAGTAGTTTGCTTTCATTACTGATGTGAAAGGCCTTAATTTGAAACATGTGCTAAATTGTAGTTGAATGACGTTTATAGCACGATGTTTGCGGTTGGGCCAACATTTGACGTCAACCGAATTTAGCTCTGCTGTGCTATTGAAATTGCCAAGTTCCTGTTCATGAATGAATGGCATTTGGGCGATTGCACGCGAACTGGAAATTTGAACTTCTTTGTTGGGGAAGAATCAAAGGCGAGAAAACACGCAAGTTTAATTTTAAATTCAGTACATGATCTTGACTTCCTGTGATTTAGCAGTCTTGCTTTCTTTGTGGAAATCTGATTAAATAAACCGATTATTGTAGAAAAAACGGAGCTTTAGTAAAATTCTGGCGACAGAGATGCCGTCATTGAGTCTTTGATTTCTATTCATTAAACTTTCTTTCATATATAATAGATTACCTTGGGTTTGCAATCTGAAAACAAAATCTACTGCAAATACCTAAAATAGATGTTGAATTTGTGTAAATAATGTCAATTTGGCGGTTTGCTTTTTTTGTGTGTGCAATAGATTGCTTTTATTTGCATAGTAAAATACTGGAGCTTCCACTGTCGTTATAATCCTTTTTATTCTTCAACAAAGAAAATTCGCTTTTCTTTTTTAAATAAGACAGGCATAGGTGTAACTAACTATGTTAAGATAATGTCTACCAAAATAATTATCCAAACAACCAGAAGTTATGCTGTTTGTTCAAAAGAAAGCGAGACCGCTTGCCAATGGTCGATAGGTCAATTACAATTTAGCACATGTTTAGCAAGAGTTGGATGATTTTGCTTTGTACGTATGACATAATATATTGTAGTGATAAAATTGACCACCTTTTTGTTAAAAATTAGATAAATACTTGAATATCAAATATTAATAAAACTCTCCGAAACGAAAATGTGACAATGACAATTTCAAGATTTACTTTGTTAATGTTTCACGAAACTATCACAGCAACACCATGCTGTATACTTTCTGGTATATTCTTAAACCAATCTAAAATATTACTGCAAATTAATACGAATTAAGTACAGTAAACTGTTAATCAAAATTGAAACTTGAGTTTAGTTGCTAACAAAGTATTTTTGCCAACAATGTAGTTCTCTCCAGTGCCTCAAAACATTCATTTGAAATTAATGACATCCCATTGTGAATACACATTAAACAAACAGACATTGTGCTATTATTCTGCTGGCAGGTCTTGATAATGGCTTTTGCAATATGCTGTACAAAGAGAATGTGTAATTTGTAAAAATCAGAGACTTGGGCTCAAAATGTTCTCACGTGGCACTTATTGTTTTGGCAGTATCGTGGATGCCCTAGCTTGGAATAAAAGGTTAAGGCAACTACACATTATATAATCAGCATTTAAATTTAAGCCAGGCATTCCCTTTTATCTTGACTTAATTGATTACTGTAAAAGGAAGTTTAGACATTTAAACCAATGTTCCTAAAATTCATGCATCAATGCCATTTTAGATGCGCTAATTAAATTATTAAATTAATTGTTAATTTTGTAATATAGGTTGAATAAAAATCATTTGTGTCGTACTTGCATATCTTTTCTATGCATAAAAGTAGTTAGTTATTTCATAGGCGGCCGGTTTATTGGGCTGATGAGCAAAGCAAGTACCACGGGGATTTGACCGTTGTCACGAGCGCAGCGAGGGACATAGTTCACAATACCCATGGTACGTGCTTTGGTCATCAGCCCAATGAACCGCCCAGTCCATGGGATAGTAAATATATATACATGTACATGTACATGTATATCGGTAGCGTTTTATTCTCTTTGGGCTGGTGGTGCGAGGTTTTGTGCCCAGATATCAACCCCAAAGATAAAAGGGGAAAAAACCCTAACGGTATATACTTTAATATCACCACCATTACCACCGATGTTCTTTATACCGAAAGGTGAGTATCATTAATAAGTTATTTTGTAAAGATCTCAAAGAGTTGTAATTACATGCGGAAGCTTCCTTTCCTTTCAGAACATCTCAAACTTGGTAAATACTATGAGAAAAAATACTTTCAATCTTGAAAGTGCGTATTATTGGCTATTTTCCGCCACTTATGGCATTTAGAATACTTAATATGTGAGTGTGAACTTTCATTTGGCAAATAGCTTAATTTAATGCGTGAAAGAACATTTGAGGAAAAACACTTAAGAAAATTATAACACATGGCTGACAAATGCTCTGTTTTAATGTTATAAAATACGTTAAAATATAATTATGGTAACATATCGTGTGCGTTCTTACGTTATTCAAATTTATGCAAAACGTTTTAAACTATAAAGCTTTCTCTTAATGCCAGTGTTAAGAATTTTAAGATATACACTTACACGTATTTTCTATATACTTGTAAACTATCATTGCTGGTGATGACAGGGGAACATAAACCTGAGTTATTTAAATACGTCGGACAAACTTGACACTGACAGATTCGACCTTTTTAAAGACTTTACATTCAACTAGTAGTTAGTACTGATTAATAGAATTTCTATAATATTGATTGCCTAATTAATACAACAGTTTGACTGTGGGATTATTTCAAGCAATAGTTTGTACTGAGACAATTTATACTTAAACAGGTAATTTGGAATTTAAGTTTATAACTTCAAAATAACAATATGTAACCATCGAAAAAGCAGTATAATTTCAATGTAATAAGATTTTGTTGAGTTGTTAGATGTTTTCAAGTGATTGATTTTTGTTTGGTCATCATTTTGGGAATAAATAAAAATAAAAAGTCGAAGGGGGGAGGTTTTGGGGAAGGGAATACGGTGCTATCCAAGCATTTGCCTGGAAATAATATGGAAACTATGAAAACCACAATTAGGATAGCCGACCCGTGATTTAAACTTTGGTTTTCCGAATTCAATGCAGATATGCTGCCTCAATCTGTACTTTAATGAATATTAATTTTCAAACAAAAAAGGGATTTTTTTTAAATTCAAAAGAGACGAATTTGTTAGGTTATGCATTAAAATGTTTATATTACTAATTGTGCAATAATTACTAATTTAATTAAAAGATTTCTAAAAACGTGGACATTAATCATTAAATGGGATTGATCATTAAGAATTTAAGATAAAATGAAATTAAAATTTCTTTAATGCATCTTTTTTAAATAACAAGTAAAAGTTATTTGAATAACGATATTTATCATGCTAATTTATTGAAACTATATTCGACGTTGACAAATATTTCACAAGTGAGATATTTACTTTTCATTGCAGCCTTTTGCTTTCTGCCTTTTGTATATCCAAAGCACTATAGGAGCATTCCGTAGAGATAAAATATTTATGTACAATGTAGCTCGCTCTTACTTAATTTCTCCAAGGCATCATTCACACCATTATCTTCAGGATACCAAATTAGAAACGCGGCGCAATTGTTTTGAATAAAAATGCCCCGCTGTTTACAACTTGGCCAAATGCATTTCACGGGCAGCTGGTAACTTTTCATAAAGATTCTAAAATTCCCCTCCAATTCAAAATATATGAAATAGTACAAAAGCGTCCAGTTGTTATTTTACATGATTTCATTTTAATATAGTGTATCTACCAGTGATATGATATCTATTCAATTCCGTTGATTTCGGTTTATTGTCAGTATGCGCTTCTATCATACATTTTGCTGTTTGCTTTAACATTTTCAACATTAAACAAAACTGTGTGATCTTGACTACGGTTAACACACTCTAGAATCATTTTAAAGAAAAACGTGCAATTACTTACTGTACTTTTGGGTCTTCGAAGAGAATGTGCCAAGTCGAAGCACACACGCACTATTTTAAAAGGTTGTGAAGTTAAATCTTTAGGATTTACTCGAGTTTTTTTTTGGAAAAAATACTTAAAAGATTGACCGAAAATCTGCTTTCAAACCGCACTCAGACTTAACAGAAGCAAAGTTTCAAGTTAATGGCTTTGGCTATGCGTGCAAAGGAAGTCCCGTCGATGGTGCTAGCTGCGATCTCTCCTGGCGCAGGTTCCGTTCTGAGACTTAAGCCAGTTTGGTACCAAAAATTTAAAGCATCTTATAGGGACGGTGGAGTTTGGGCGCAAACGCAAACCCGAAATGAATGTGGGTGGCAATGGCTCGAACACGAATCATCCCACATCATTTCAAATTCATTCTATAGCGCTTCTCGTACTCACTCCGCCCCTTTTGGATCCCTGTTATTAGGCTTTTAGCATTGCTTCGGAAAAAGGTTTGTTATCCACTACCAGCTTCTGATTGGATGCAGCCTCCATCCAGCAACACGTGGCTAAAAATCCATAGACATCGGTTCACCAGCAAGCGTCTTAATTCCGCAAAAGCATTAGATAGATAGCTGCTACATTTTTAAACATTGTGGAGAGTCGCGGGATATGTTATCTGCTGGATCAATTTGTAACCTTAAGTTGTGTATCTTTTTAAGGACAATGAAAAAACGACAAATTGGGAGTTTCAATTTAGGAGACATGAATTTCAACTACGCCAATCTCTCTGAGCGGCGGAAATAAAATCGAGTTTTGTGCCCTGATTCGAAGCACGAAAGAGTTGTCGAAATGCCACTCTTCAACCCTACCATCCAAAGAGATATGGGAGATAAAAGCTGCACTTTAACTTGAAAATTTAACGAGCATTAAATGATAAAATATCAACGCTGGATCACTGTCAAAAAGTTATTTCATGTTAGCATGCAAGTTATGACCATAAGCAAGTTACCAAATAAATTTAAACGCAGTATTATGAAAGATTGGTGGTGACAGGGTGCTTGGTCTTTATCGAAATAAAAATGGAAATAAAAAAGATGACTTGGGATAACTGCATGATCATTTCGGTTTCCAAATAAGAAATTACTACATGTAGTTCTTAGAAAATTGTCAATTTGCTTTAAAGTTCATACTATACTATTGTTGTATTTCAAAAGAAACCCTTTACCGAAATGAATATCCATTTAAATATTTCTTCCTCATCAAAGAAACCTCTTGAAATGTTCTTCTCAATAGCGATTTATTAGTAAAAATCAATAGCAAATAAATGCCATTTGGGAATAAGATGACAATGTTTAGAATTTCAATTCGACATGTCTTAAATTGAGAGATCATGAAATTGTTAAAGCTTATAATGCTATTAATCACCAGATCTGTATGGTATCTTCAAGAATTTATGCGTATCGAGATTAATTCGACTGGATTTTTTACAGGTTTTGCTGATTTTTATTATGGATTTTTCAAGTCTACATTCTCTAACAAAATGTGCTTCAAACAATTGTAAATATGACATGAATTTTAAAGGTCTCACTATTTTGATTGTCGTGCTCAACCAAAATCGATACAATATACTAGAAACGATACTAGTAGTAAGCAATTTATAGCAATCACAATAATCCATGGGATACCAAGTAGTTCCAGTTCTACGCTCCGTATTAATAGAACGACGAGAGTATATATCATATTTATGGCATATGAAACAGTCATTCTGTTCTATTTATTTTCGACTATTACTTTGACATATCGGATTTTTAATTGACGTCATGTGGCTAACATTCGGATCGATTGTAAACCAGATTTTAAAAAGTTATCACATTATTTTTTTGCTTTTCGCTGATTAATAACTAATAAATCCTAATTGAGATAATTTAGTGTCAGTATTTGTAACTACAATGAGCATGATACTTTTCAATATAGATGGAAATATGTTCACTTCACTATGCAGACAAATACGTGCTTTACAAAAAATTGTACAATTTTCAGACAAATATATAAGCAGCTAACAATGCAAAGTATAGTTAATAATTGTTATTGGAAGGTTAAACAAGTTTATCATCGGTAAAATGGCGAAAGTAGGCTAATACTGCATTAAATATATCTATAATATATGTTGTCTTGATATTTGATTTAGTGTCTTATAATAAAACATATTTAAAAACGTTGCATTACGAAACAATCTAGATTTCTTTTGTACAGTCAAGATCCAGTTCTTCCCTCAAAATTTGACTTTCGAAATACTCGTCCATCGATCCGACTTAAAGCGAGTCATACATGTATATTCGTCTTTTCTCTCTGTGGAATAGAAATCTCAACGCATTTAGCCTGTCGTGAATTTAAAATTCATTGAAAAATGCATATGGACTGCACAATTCCATTTGATAAGATATTTAAAACAGCAAGCTACACTATATGAACATTTTTCTTTATATACTATCATTAGGACCTTGAAGCAAAGTAATGATCCAAGATTCTGAAATAGATCGCAGATTTGACACTATAGCCTATCAACCCCGTAATTTAGAGTTCTTGAAATGAATATGACGCTGTATTTTCTCTTTATTTATTTCGCCAGTTAAAACTTTTTATTCTGTGGAGTACTTTTCATTGCACTGAAATTTCAGCTGCGGCATACATGTAGATGTCATAGAGTATATCTGAAGTTCATTTTAAGAAATGTGGTTGGAATAATATATGCAACGCTTTCAATAGGAATGTTTCATACGATAGTATAAATTTGCAGAATTTTACTATGACCCTGACTTTTTGGAATCAATAATACACTAACATAATTGAAACAATTTAACTTGTAAGGCTTCTAACTAATCAATTTTACACCATCCAACGTGCGAGTAAAAATACCCTTAGTTTAGTTTAGTATACCATGTATTTTCTTCTGTATATACATGTAATGTATCCACATACGGGGTATATTCTATCGCCGCAACGTTAGCCTAAACCAATTTTTTGTCTTCTTGAAAAATTCTTGGGTGAAAGATCAAGCGCAACCTTTTAAATAATCAGGAAATTTTTATTAAACCTAATGTTCCCTTTAAATTTCGATATTTACTAAAATAATTATCACCACTTTTGAAAACGTTTCTTAAGATTCTTCCTAAAATTCGTCATTTTCTGGGTTTAATTAATCCTAACAATTGCAACGCATAGGATTCAGTGGTTAGGCAGTTAAAGGTACGCTCGTAGTTAGACAGAACGATGTTCCTGATAAATGTTATACGGAATGTCGTTTTTTAAACTGCCTTCGTTATTTTAGAAACATTCTTAAAAAGTATGCATTGAAATTGTTGTTAAATATAAGGTGATTCATTGCTGATCATTGCATAAGCAAATATTTTAGATACTTCAATTCATATTTATAATCAATGTATCCATAATAGTATGCAATTGTCTGATTAGGTTATTGTACCTAAAACGTTATAATTGTTGGGAAAACAGAAAGTCAAATCTGGAGCCGAATAAAGATTTTGCTAGGTGTTCACCGGACATTTAATATAGAATTCGCCTCTTTCAACTGATGATTTAAGGAAAAAAACGTTGAGCTTAAAATAAATTGGCATGCTTTCACGCCTCAAAGCGCAGATAAGCTCATCTTGCCTGAATTTGCTAATTTACTTAACTGCAGATTCTAGCAATTTTTAAATTTGCCAAATACAGTCGTTTGATCTCTTTATTGGCTTTACGATGCAGATCGTATAAAGGAAAACATTCTGTGCAAAGCACTCATTCATGATTGGAATATTATAAATAATACCTCTACCAAGCAGTTGACCGGGTGTATGACTATCGTTTAAGTGCATTTTGCTGCTTAACATCATAGTAAAATTATTATAAAAAAATGTATGGTTATTCTCAGTCAGTGCAAAGGTGGCAACATCACGTTTCTTAAACCTATAACCACTGAAGAAAATCGTTGTTGTTTATGTGAGAAATTGCGAGCGTGCTTTAAGTATAGTTTAATGTCATCTCCATGATTTACGACTAGGAGCGTTTCCTTGATAATACGCCTATTAGTGTAATTTATTTTTATTTTTTATTCTTTATTCTTAGAATTACGCGCATAATGCGTTATTTTCAACAAACTTTTGTGTGTATTTTGCTATATGAAGGTTGATGTATTTTCACTACAGTTCATAGATTGCGGAATACGGAACTACATATTGCATTCCACGCAGCCTAAGGGAAATTTGTTTGTTGACCAATCCATGAAACGAATGGCGTTCTGCTTTGAAACTATCGAACTTACTAGCTGAAAACATAGATTTCTAAATATGAACCTTGCTATGAGCGTCAAAAATAAATTTCCAAACGTGAATCTGCGGTTTCAATAAATGTTTATGAAAGAATGGATAAATAGTCGATTTCCGATTTTCTTTACTGAAAGTACGTCAAATATAACGACACAAGTAAACAAAGAATTGTCAGAATATTTAATATAAATGATGAGCGAAACTAGTAGTTGAAAATTAATTAATTTCCAAAGTTGAAAATAAAATGTAGTTAAAATAGTTAACTATCACCAATCCAATGAGCGTAGATAATGTTCACATAAAGTCTTAAGTTATATGTTTGATTTAATTGCAAAGTATTTTTGGTAGTAATATTTAAACATGGGCGAGGCAAAGGTACATTTTCACAAGCGGCTGTGAAATGATTGACTGCCGCAATTTTATGACTTCTTTAACTTAGTAAACTACCACGTTTAAACTATGCACTCAAGATTTGTCGACATCAAACTTTATAATATATAACTTATAATCACATAATATGCTCAATAAACTTTTTGAAAAATTTAAATGAAATAAGCAGAACTACCTACATGTAACTGATTCCAAAGTTCAGCTAAGGTCTATACATGTAGATATAAGCATTTTTTAAATTTAGCGGTAAAGTTAATAATAAAGAAAATCCTAGGTACTTCTATCATGGCATAAAAATGTAAATTATAATTTAATTTTAAACTTTACCTAATTCATCTTTGTGTTGCTTCATGTTTGTTGAACGTGAAGTTTGATATATTATAGAATATTCACCATTCATGCATTATTCATGCTCTTTAGTTTAAATGCGGAAGGCACTTATAAATTGCATTTCACCATTCTGGAGATGATGTGCTAATGATCCAAGAAAAACGATTGTGCCCACCACTTCTTAAGAATGCATACATTGATTGATTTTTTGGTAGGGAATCTTTTAATCTAAACATTTTTCAGTATGTCTGTTATTAATTGGCAAACATTGCGCAGCAAGCATTACAATTTGTATTTTTTACCGATTTTCCTTTATGATGATGACGCGGATTAGAAGATATGGCAAAGTTTATTATTTTAGCTACCCAGGCAATGGGATATGTTTATAGCGATGTTTAGTTGTGAACAAATTACCAAATCGTTCTACCAATTTTACAAGCATATTTTCTACAGCAGTGGTCCCCAACCTTTTTATCGCCTCGGACCGGTCAACGTTTGAGAATTTTACCGCTGCCCGCTGAAGGGGTACGTTGATTGTTTAAATTTTAGATTGCTTTGATTTAATAATTTAAATTTAATTTTATTTAAACTTGCCTTCAAAATAGAATACAGTTAACCAAAAAATGAATATAATGTTATTTAACATTTTAACTCACTAGAACGCTAAATCAATGAGAATAATTTCATGTTCCTTGGGCGGCTCGGTACCATTTGATCCACGAACCGGTACCGGTCCGCGGTCCGGGGGTTGGGGACCACTGTTCTACAGTGTATTGTTTTCAATTGAACATATTTGATTTCCCTAAAAGTTAGGTCTGTCCGGTTCTTTTTAAGGAAGACTCCAATCCTCAATTTTATCATCATTACTAGCATGCTCTAAAAGTATAACGCATTAATGCTTAATTTTTATTTTCTTAGGGCCGGGTGTACCATTAAAGATTAAATCAAAAGTAAGATAACCTTTAGTTACCTATAACCACCATTTTTAAATAGGGATTTTAATCCAATATATGGCTGACATGAAGATGGCATGTTGCAGCTAGGAATTCTGGGAAAATTATTTTACTTCAAACCTTAGTTTAATCCTGCCTAATAGCTGGGTTAACGTTAACCCTTGGTTAATTTTTAACCTCCTGTGGTGCAATGCTTTTCCCAAGTTAACGAGAGGCTTATTTTGGATTTTGCTGAATTTTTATGGTACAACCGGTCCTTAACAAACACGATTTTTTACAGAACATTAACAAGATGCCCAGGATTGGGTATTTGGTTCAAAAAATGTTTTTTGCAGTAAAGAAAATATGCGTATTATTTAAAAGCAAGCACTAAATTTAAAGTATATTTCTACTAAATGCTGACTAACGGAAGGTCATATATGTTTATAAGTCTGTAATAACTGTTTAAATAAAGAACAATCCTTAGTAATACCTAGATGTATAGCATGAAGTTAAGCAAATTTGACGAACAAGTGTTAGAAATTTTAGGACATAATCAGTTAATTTATGATTGTGATTTGGAAACAAGAAATATCTTGTGTATTTATGTATATTATACGGATTTACAATGTGTACTGTTCATGGTTGACTGACAAATTTAATTTTCATTTGTTGTTGGTCAATTACGTTTTTTGGCGTTCCTGTAAATTTTTTATAAGCTAGGCCATTTACACTTTTTTCGATCTCTGGAAATACTACAATGGACGATTTGATTTGAAATGTGCGTTTTAACCAGTTATATACAAACTTGATTAATTATGACCAGACATATTTGCAATGTGTTATACAAGTTTGTATCAACATACCTATTTTCATTAAAGGTATGATTTACAGGAAATTGAATAAAAGCCCTAAAGACATTTAATAATAACAAACTATGATGAACGTGATAGTCTTTAGTGGGTACAGCTCGAAAACTTGATTGTACACGTTGAAAGTGCTTAGTTTAGATTTTCGAAAGCACATTAGTAACTATGGTCTAGTGAATATTATCCATTTGCCCTTAAACTCTCATTTAACGAAATTTAAGTGCAGTCGTTAACGATCGATTGTTTCTGGCCTTACATAAAGTTGTCTGTCTATGTATATTATGCACACGGTGAACACAATTACTAATTTGATGTACTGCATAAAGTACTTTCAACTCTCTCCAAAATATACTCTATTTTGAAGGATTAATTTACATAAAAATCCGCTAAATTAGGCTAAGTTAGGTCCTTCTTTCAAATGTGCAATGTAAATGTGATTTTAAAATACTTTTAGTCATAAATTCACACATATATACGTTTCTTAGGTACACAATGTTTGGCAACATAGATAAAGGGTTAAAATAGAAGGATTAATCCGTACAACCGATATTGTAGATAAACATTCACATCATGGCAATATTCTAAACGTGAGACTATTTTAGAAAAAGAACCTTGAAATCAAACGTGAATTAAAAATTTATTACAACTATATGTACTTGACTACTAGGACATGTTTAGTTTCCTTATTTATAACACAAGTTTTTTTAGAATTCCTTACCGCATAAAGCAAAACTTATGTATAAAATCAGCTAGCTGAGTGGCCGTGTTACAAATTGGATTTCGGATTGATAAAAAACACTATACTGCCTTCTTGAGTTTTATCTAATTTCTGTAATGAGACAGAATTTTATATCGACCTTCTCGTTAGACAACTCAATCAGTAAGCTGGTGAAGTTCAAAGAGAATCAAAATCTTCATGATTTTTAAGTAACGATACTTCAGGTCAAATATAATGGATTTTTTATTGACCGGCAGTTAAGAAATTAGATGCCTGAGATAAGGTAACTAACTGTGTTTGCATAAGTAACAAAAGATGAAACACGACTGTCTTCAGTTATACACATGTTCATTTTCAACCTTCTTAGCTCGCAAATCTTAAGTAAATTGACATGCCTTGAACACGTCTTATTTTGTCTTCCCCAACATTATAAATAAACCAAGGATCATTATGATTTTTTAAACGCACTAATTGAATTTGTCAGTTTTGAAAACAACTTCAAAACAAATGGCTATAGACAGTAATAAACTGGCTAATTCTCTTACTTGATAAAATTATCTAGTTTAAATTTAAGTTTATTGCTAAGAAACTTATGTCTTTTTTAAAGAAAATACTGACATCGGTTTTGGAAATTATTCGTTAGAATAATTTCCAAAACCTATCAGTACCAGCCAGTTTCATTGGTTCGCATAGTGTACTCTTACTTTAAACATAACCCCAAAAATGCGATATTTTAAATTAAATTTTGGGGAAAAACGGTTACGCATTAGCTACTTTCAACAAAATGACTGCCAAATCATTTGATCGCTAAATTCCGATGCATGAATAATCTAAAATGGTCGGTAAGCCCATACGTACTAGTATATTCAATATGCAGGTATGTATACCTACTCTTATGCTTCCACACATCAAAAACAGGCTCATTGATTTTTTTGCATTCATTAAATTACTCTGGAGCTCTGTTACTAATTCCGTCTTCTAATTAAAGTGTCAACCTCGAAACAAGATGTGTTAATTAATATTTCCCTGCTATTACTGCGCGAAAATCCGAAACACGTCAACTTATCGTTGTTGGATCGTTTTAATTAATGAGGCTCATTCTTGGTGAAATTGGGCCTAATTAGTAGTGGGGATCGAAATAACTCACGGCTACGGATTCACTCAATTACGCAAGAATGTATCAATTTTCTTAAACATGATTTTCTTGACTGAAATGGCATCCTATTAAATCCATTAGTTTCATTAAATTTATCGCTTACGGTTCCGTCGTATGTTCTGTTTATTCACTTGAATGGTTTTAATATTTGAAATATCCTCAAACGACCTATACTCAAACATAAAGATTTGCTCTTTTCTGACTAAAAATAGGCTAACCATCATAGCAGTGATGTTGCCTAACATTTTGAGGGAGTTACTAAAGAGCCGAGAATGTATGCCCTCTACCTTTAACAATTGTCATTTGTAATGCTAATTCATCTGCCAGTCTTCGGTTTACTCTTTAAAGTTCCTGGGCCGATTTCGTTACTTCATTAATAATACATTGTACAAGCAAAGCACTTTCAGTGTCACGGAATTTGTCAAAGCAATGTAAGCAGTAGCAATCGGTGCTCATTATAGTGACATAAAAGAGCTGATGACACTCTTATCAAGGGGTGTATAAACTGCATGTAGTGACGTTTTATTCAGCGGCTTTTCATGCAGTTTATTCTATCAATTTTCTTCTGACAAACAGCGTTTTTTAAATATTGCAATGAGCTGTTGTACTTGATTGAAACGATCAATGGGTTACCTACACTGGCTTACAACTGGCAACATACTCCCAATTGCTTATTGGTGCATAACGTGAGAAGAATGCGACTTGCCATTTGACCCAAGTAAACATATTAAAAATGCGATTTATTGTCAAATCCTGAATGTTATAGTAAATAATTTTAAAACTATGTTATAATGCAGCGGACCTCGTATAAGTAATATATATATTCATCATTTCGATGAAAATTAGTAATATATATATATATATATATAGAGATATTTCTTTTCCAAAAGATAAGTTAGCATAGTCGAAAGATTTGCATCATGCATTGTTAACAGAGGCTTTTAGTTAAATTTAGCGTGTGTTAGTGACACTTGTAAATCACTAGAAAGAATTGGTGATCAGAAAGATTCAGGATAAGGTATTTTAAGAAAAAACTTCGCTGAAAGTTTGAAAATTGTCTAATATGTATGATCTACATTTTCTTAAGAAAACTGAAATGCAGCGGAAAATTTTTAGCCGATAATAGATGTGGTTTTTTATTGAAATTACAAATGCAGATTTTTTGAACACGTCTGATTACTTCACATCTTGGAGTTACGTACGTGCACGAGCATCAATATCAAGAATCTGGTCCCATCATGAATCGGGTGCATAAATGCATAACACTTTCCTTTAATATATGCACAAATTACAGCGATGTGATGTAATCATTTAATATCGATTTAACCAACATAAAAGCCTTGGCATATAGGGTTGAGTCCGTTTGCATATTGCGAAGCATATTCACTCGCATACTTTTGTGGTAGTTTGTTGAACCCATCTACAAAATCCGCAAAAAAGGCTTCTTAGTACTGAATCCGAAATAATGATGCCAAAGCGCATCGTTTTCCGATCGTATTGTGTTTTCAATAAAGAATTTATAGTCTTATGCAGTATAGCAAAACTGTTTTAAGTTTTATTTTTGCAAATTTAATCAGTGTAAGTGAAAATGCCAAGCGCTACTACTGTATTTTGCTAATGACATGGTGGAATAGTAAAAAAGTAATTGAATAAAATGATAGTGAACTATTGCATCCTGCATTCCATTTAATGTGTGGACGTGTTTCAGAGGATCTAAAATGCTCATTGACGCGTGTTGAATTGAGGCACAAACAGAAATTGTGCATTATTGAAAGCTATGCAAAAACAGTGTATGAAGGCGCAGTGCTTTTCGAGATAATTGCATAGATATTATCGAGTTGATTTTCTCTCGTTTTCAGTTATCTGAGACGTTTCAACTGCATGACATGTGAATATCCCAAATGCCTACGCATATCCTTATTAATTGTTTTGAAGCGGCTAATAATAGGTCAGCGATTGGGGAATATAAAATTCTTACGACCGGTCATAAAACGCTGCAATTTTCCGATGTGCATTCAATTTGAATTTGGTATTCCATTAGATTTATTATTGACTAGATAAACCCAAATAACGAACTGCTTTTCTTTCTTTAAAAAAATGGAGAAAAACGTCATTGTTCGAAAGTCATGACCATTCACATAATGTAGACTGCCTAATAATTGCAAAAAATGTGAAGTCTAAAATGAAATTTATTAATTGCATAACAATTTAATCAACATTTCTTATACGAGCTCGTACTGAAACGTGTATCCTACAATTCGTACATTGTATAAATACATCAGACTAATGAGGTCCTAGAATACTAGAAGGGCCTAACTTCTGCTTCACCTCTTAGGATTGTATTCGCAGCAGTACTGATTCGCAATTCGGCTTATAGTTTTTATCGACTTTTAATAAAGCAATTTTAGTGTGCAATTTAAAATAATGACAGAAATGCATGTTTTATGACGATGGAAAACACTTAAAATGCGTCGGAAATCTAATAAAAATGGTTGCAAATGAGCTATAGTTGTCCACATCGGTAATCCGAGACCTTGTGAAGACCATTAAAAGTTAGAACAATATTTCAAGTGAACACGCTGAGGACTTCATGGATTCTATATTTTCAAACGTTATTCAAATTTTGTATTTTCAGGAAGGAAATTTGTCAACATTAAACACCATTCAATTTTAATTCAATTTAATTAATGTAAGTGGCAAATTAATCCAAGTGGTCATTTAGTACATTATGATGGAAGCATCCCCCGTGAAAACTAAGCAATTAAGCTCTAATTTTAAATATAACAGCGATTGACGTACTCGTATCAATTCATTTTGAATCGGAAATCAACAAGTTTACGGATTATGTCTGCAAATAGAAAAATGAAGCCGTATTGCATACAATACAGTTGAAATGTGTACAAATTAAGAAACTTGATTATAAAAATCTGTTCTAACCACATGATGTCAGCTACATGTAGCTGTAAACAACTCTCGGTACGAATATGTGCACGAGTTCCATGTAGGAGGATACACACGCCAATAGTGTATTCACGAATAGCGGTTTATCAAGATAATTGTAAAATGTAACTATACTTAGTGTACTTAATTGCAAGAGAACTTCTTTCGTATACTTTATGTGACTATAAGCTCGCTCTTCAGTCATTAATTCATAGTTTGCATTCATCAACTTATAAGTAAGACAGAATAATTTGAAAAATCACATTAGAAATAGGACTGTTAACATTTATTTGATAAACTTCCATTTTCTTCGTATTGTTTGTGAAAAGGATGGGAGAATGATGAAATAAGCTATATTAAATGTACTTTATCATATAAATATAAAACATTAATAGGTGTGATAAATACTTGCATAATACAATATCCTGTCAGCCGCTAACTAATAATAACCAAATTTTAAATATTTTAAAAAATTTATATATTTTCCTGATGTTTTTGTTTTTTTGTGCTAATACGATGGGTTTTTTTCAGTATTTGGGCCTAGGAAAGTGCAAGTGTATGGTAAAACCCTTTATTGTTTTTACTTTTCATTTAAAAATTAAATTCATATTATTAAATTGTTCGGTTTGTATTAAAATATAACTTATTTTCTTATGCTGTATACATAAAGATAAGAGAACGAAGTGTATTAGGAAAAATCCTTATAATTAAAATGTATCATACATGTACACATACTGTATGTATAAACGTTTGTATGATGAACAGCCAGAGGGTGTTTTTAAGTGTGTCATGAATAATGCATGTACACATTTATAAAAGGTTGTCATGTGAAATTTTATTGTTAATTAAAAAAGGTATACGGGGAAGATATTTAGAAAATAAGTTCTTTTGCATACACTTTTGTGCATAACCCTTCATGCTTCCTTGCTTCCTATGCTTTGTCCAGTTTTGACATTTACTCTTAAAAAACTAACAAATAGCTCTCATATAAATTATATTTAATTTCGACTAACATATTGTTATTTATTTCTATTATATATACTATTACTTTATCATACATATTTTACTACACTTGGCTAGAAGGCTTAGTGCCTTAATGCCCAAATGGCGTTCTATTAATTATTGATGAAACGCAAATCAAGTCTACTAAGTAGATCAAGACAAATGTTTCTTTATTTGCCCGATACAATATCATTTGTAAACTTGTGTTTTCATATTTCCGTTATGGTATTTCCCTTGGAAATAGGATCCTTAATAACGATTTAAAAGAGTACGTTGATTTGAATTTTATTTTATTCGAATATTTCTTTAAAAACTAGATCGTAGGATATTTATTACTTTAGTTGAATAGGTAACAAAAGAAAGTCTTGAGTATTCACTCCAGAAAGTTTCTTGCGTATGATTAAATATTATCGATTTTTTCTCTTCTAAAACATGTTATGGATTCCTAAAATAAGCTTGATAAAAAGCATGCAAATTTATACGTACGTCGTCCTTAGACTCACAAGTTTGGCTTTTCATTAAAATTTTTGCTATAGTATGTCGAAAGATTTAACGAATTAAATTAAGACTTTAAGAGCTGCAAATTAAGATCATAAATTTACCTAATTAGAATGGTCTATCAGAATGCAGTCTACGTAAGACAGTGATTGATAACGTTAAAATTTATTAAACTGTTCTGATTTTATTGGTTTTGTTTGCAAAAACGTGCTTAAGTGTACAATCTACTTAAAATTATATTTTAAACATCTGAGCAACAATTTCATCAACTTTCTCTTGTTTTTCACTTTTTGTTGCAAAAGTCCCAAACTAAAAGGCTGATTGAACTTACAATAAAATCGTAAAGTTGCACTGAGTAAAGCGCAATCTGTAGACATACACTGTAGTTGAACAGATATTTTCTTGATTTTATGACAATTAATCTATCTGAAGTTATGTTTCATTTAGCACGTAAACACAGCAATTCATGATATTTTTGGAATATTAATGGGTATATTATAGAATATTTCGTCACTTAATATTTGAAATATATTCCAACGTTTATGTGGGCAAGCATATTCGAGCTCGGCAACAGTCATCTAACTCGTCAAGTATATCTACTGTTGACATTTGGTTTGGTACCTGAATTGTATGCATGCAACTATACGTAAATACTGTTGGATTAGGCTTGAATCTTTACTTGCAGTACTAGAATAAATACAACATAAGCTATGCGTTTGGGGTTCCCACGATATTATTATTTATGGCACGAACTCGCTTAAATGCGTTTGCTTGTGATGTATCTGCATCATTTTCTAAATGTATGATTCTACAGATAATGGAAAACGTTTATCCTATTCAATTTTACAAGTAAATTTATGAGAATATGTGACTAACAGTATGTTAAAAGATTCTATTTAAAGCAGTATTCTAACTATGTATTTTGAAGAGAGTGGTGAGTGGCCGTCATTCTCAGCGTATATTTGATGTACGAGATTGATGAGACCTATACCACCCCTCTAGCCCATGATAGTCCAGTATTAGTGAAAGGAAGGAAAAGAATGAATAAGAGAGGGCTGAGAGGATCACCCTGAAGGACGCCAGAAGTCAGTTTACATGGCTTGGATAAGCCTTCGTCCGTTTGGATTTTTAGTGATATTTGGGCGTAGTAGGTAGATATATTTATTAAGAGTTGAGGGGGGAGGCCTAGCGCCTGTAATTTCATCCACAGTAGGGAGTGAATTACAGAGTCAAAAGCTTTGGAGACATTTCACCCGACAGGAAGTTACAGATATTGGCTCGTTTACAGATGCCCAAATTGTAAATCTTTCAAGATCCTTGACGGTACGGATTAACTCTGAGATGAATAATGACATTAATGACAGAATATTACATTCAACCAAATTTCCCATGTTTAAAAAACTAATGAAATTTCCGCTATCAGCATGGGATTATCTTCCCTTACACATCCCCTTTTTCCTAAAGAGATTCCTATTTCAACTCAGAACTAGCCCTTATTATATCATGCTCAAATCCTATACCTTTTCGCCGGACCAACATTCTCTATGCCCATTATGTCAGTCAGACTACCCTAATTGGACGCACCTATACTCGTATTGTCATTCATTGCCGATTATTAAAATTACGGAATTAAGTAGACGTAATTACCTTCCATCTGATCTACTTGATTTTAAAGCTTTGTTCACAAGCCGAAATGAACCTCTCCTTTGGGTGACTTACCGACTAGCTATATGCTTTGCCAAGTTGACAACACAAAATCCGGTCAATCCTCCTTAACCATTATAAAGCTATCAGGGGCCAAGGGCGGTGATTTGACCTATAGTATAGCACAATCTTTCTACTCACAACCTAATAGTCCAACTATCGCCGGTAGTGAATCCCTGTAAAGGCCAACGTTAAGGTGCCCCTTCGGGGCTGGGTTCCTACCTACCTTACCCTCCTCACCCCTTTCTTTGCTATGTTAGTCACTCTCATCCTATTATTCACTTATTTACTCGTATTGAACTGTACTGAATACTTTTATTGAATTGTTTGTATATTTACTTATTTGTATCTTTAATATCTATTCTGGCTTGTAGGGTTATAAAAAAAAACCTAATAGTCATTATGTTGTTGTTGTTGTTGTTGTTGTTGTTGTGAAAGGAAGGCAACACTTCCTGTCACAGGAAGGCACAGAAAGAGTGCGAGGCAGGGGTAAAGTATCAATTTTTGCAAAACGCTTGCAAACCTCCTTGTTGAATGGTCTCATAAGAATCGCTGTGGCGCCATCTAGAATCTATCCGTTCAATAAGGCATTTAGATAGAAAACGACTAATGTCGTATTTACGGTAGATGTTACCTCAGGTTGCCGGCGATACCTAAACTGTATTTAAGAAATGTTATTGATGACAATAAAGTCCTTCGAGATAAGTGTTGCCTAATATACAGTGTACCTGTAGGAGTAATATTACTCCTACAATAACGAAAATATATATATTTTCGTTATGTTTTTATATGTTTAGCTTGGTCAGATTTTTTATAATTAAAATTTCGGTGTATTCAATGACAAGGCATGTTTTTTGTTTCCCATGGAAATAACAATTGTGTTACACGCGCAGTCATGCAGTATGCAGTTCTGAATTGCTCAGTCCGCTCATGTACGCCCTCGTCAATATATTTTGCTACCATATAATTGATTTCCTCACTGTATGATCAACTGATAGAACGTCATGAGGCAGAGCGCCGTAGTTGAAACGGGAAAGCAAAATCAATAAAACTGTAAAACACGAAAGCACGCGCGATGGTTTTCCACCATAGAGATTGAGACGTTTCGACCTTAGGATCTTCCATGATTTGAAATGGACCAAGTGTATTGGCAGTGTAGCGAAAGAGTCGCCGCAAAGTGGCGTGATGCATAACTACATGTACATTGTATGTAAAACTAGTAAGATACTTGCGCGAAAATGCACAGCGAAATTAAGTAAATTCGAACCTGTCTAGAAAAAGAACACAGCACCCTGCTTTGGTCTGCAATACATGTTGCTGTAAACCATATAATAATTTACAAACACAAATGAAACCTTCATTCTTCTTTATGAAGTTTTTCACAAGGAGAACGATGAATTTCAGATTATGAAATCCGTAAACAACCAACTAATACTGTAAATGTTATCTGCTAATGGGTTTCCATTTTATAAAAAAAAAATCTACCAATTTTAATAGCAAATTTCTAGCCATTTACTTGTGTATAACTATTTAACCGACCCCATTCTGAAATATAAAAACATAAAAAACACCAGGAAAACGAAACAGTCATAACCTTCTAAATATAGAAAGCTTTGCTTTCTGTTGTATTACTGTATTAGACATAGTGAGAATAGGTGACTAAAGCCTTCCTACACCGCCTGTAAAATAAAATATATCAATTATGCCCATTTATTATTATTTCCAGACTTTATTGTAATGTGAAGTAAAATTTGTTATTTGCGATCTAGTTTTTTATATCGAAGATATTTTCACTGCACTTATCCGAGTTTGATTGTAAATTAAAGTTCGCAAGACATTTATTTACCTTAGTTGTGTTTTTAGCGAGCTTCTCATAGCTTTTCACTTCCTGTTTATCAGCTCCAACGTGACTATTAGTACCATAAGCACGTGACACGCTTTGCTGCTAAATCTAACACGCTTTATTAAATACGTTACCAGTTTCTCCAAATGTTGTTTTACTCGTTATGTAAATCGATGTAAGATATGCAAATCGCTAATCGTCAGGTCCTGATATGCTAATCACTTCCCCAAATGTGTATCTGATCATCACAATGCTATTTTGATGACTGCATTATTTTTGAATAACATCATTTATTAATGTGAGGTAAAACTAGAGGAGCAAATACTAGAGTAAAGTAAAAATACGATAGTAGCGATCGACGTGAAAGTGCATATAACGTAATAATACTGAGTAGTAAAACTCATAACATTTCTAGAAATTAAACAAGAGTATATTACAGGAGACAACAACGTAATTACTCAAAGTTCAAAAGTGCTATTTTATTTATAAGAAACGATTATTGCTGTCAAGTTTATTTTCTTTATGTACTCGAAGCTCGCCTAGTTATTGATACATTTACTTTATTGGTACTTAATATTTGAACTTTTCTAATTAGTGTTAGAATGTCAAGCAAAAATGAGTTATTCTGCTTAATTATTTTATCCAGTCTGTTTTTATCGAAATGCGGGTAATGATTTCTAACCGAATAAATCCTTTTATCCAACTTTGATTGCATATTAAAAGTTCACAAGACAAGGCAAGGCTCTGATATTTAGCTTCCGTAATTACGTAAAGCGAAAGTGCTTTTAATAAACTAAGCAGCATTATAAACATAATATCGTATGAGCGTTAAATGGCTTCAAACTCGTTTTAAAAATAACTGTGAAATACTAATTTAATAAAGTAAAATGTTACACTATGGTGCAGTGCAGGTTTTAAAATAACTACATTTACATGCCTACCGATAATAACGAACTTTAATATTAAAGTTAACCAGTGCATTATTAGTCTTAATATCTGTAATACATTAAACATTTATCTTTTTTAATGGGAACATACTGTGGAACAAAGATGTAGTTTAAAGGGGGTGTCATACGGTCATGAAAAAAAAATTAACAAAGGTTGAATTACCCGCTTGGATTTTGCAATATCGTTGATTCTTGTCGTTGATCTTATCGTTGATTATATTTAAAATATATTTGTAAGAAAGTCAAATATGTAAATAAGATTTGTTATATTGTTTGTTATGGTTTTACCAATTATTGACAGAAACAACAAAAAAGCATTGCATTTTAATTGAAAGGTTAATAATTTATTAGTGCAGCTTCAATCATTGCATACATTTCTCTTCGCACAGCTTTGCCAACTTAATCACAAGCTAAGTTTCATAAAAAAACAAGCGAGCATAGTATAGGCATTTTGAAAGGATTCGCTAAGAACTTATACAAGGTTAATTATTAGCAGTTTTTGCATTAGATTTCTAAGCATCTTTTTCAGTCTTGGTACGTCGACAAAATTAATCTGTGTAATGAAATCAAATATTAATGACTGACGTGCATGTATAAATTCAACTAGTTACATTATATTACCTATATCTAACAATTAGTTTTAATGCGTACAAGATACAGTTTACATACAGGATAAGCCGTAATTTACGAGAAAAATGTGAGACAAACTTGTTAGATACAGATCAAAAATGCTTTCCTGTAATTATTCTATTTGGATTCAGGGAGTCCCCTAATTTAGTTTAAAAATGGCCCTAACGGTGCGTTATTACTCCATTACACAAAAATTAAAGAAAATTTCGTTTGCATCCAAAAAATCGTTTACGGTGCATGTATTTTGCGAATAGGAAAGAACAGCAAAAATTGTTTTGAAATAATGTATATTATTTTGGAGAAGCTTTCACTATCTGCTAAATCCCTTTTTTGAATTTATTTTGGTTGACTCACTTCTGGGAATTTATCACCGAATGGTGTTGTAAAGGTTGATCGCACTGGAGAATTATGCTTATATATCCTGGGTTGAATTTACCATCACGCAGCAAGCGGATGACAGTACACTGTATTTTGCACAACAAATAAAAGAGTATCAGAGATCAAACTTGATTTACTTAATGCGACTCGTGGTTGTGCAATCAGCTTTACTTCCTTTTGCCGCTATTCACCATACGCATCCTCAGTTCTTTTAGATTCTGACTTCCTTCTGTACCTCCTTGTACTCGGTTCATAATAATGTCAGGGATTTCCAATCCAACTGCAACAGAGAACATCGCATTAATTAAGAAATGTTTTCTTGTTGTTGTAAATCTGCTGTCCACGCGAGTAAACTAGCAGTGTAATGTTTCTTGGCAATGCTAGTTGGTCGCCGTCTTTGTAATATAAGATTTTAACTAACAGGGTGCAGGAATTCTTGTTTTACCTTGACCATTAGTTTGATCAGGGGATCATATTTGATGCTGCCTTTTCTTTTAATTAGACATCTGCAATCATCGAGAAGCGGCTTTTGTGTTTATTTGATACTCCTAAAACCCAATTAGTTGTAAAATTGCGTTGCAATTTCCGCAAATTAATTGTTATGGTTCTTTTTCGATATTATTTACCGATTTAGTTTTATTTTACCGAGTATTACAATGATGTTTGTAACCGTTTTTAAGTAACGTTGATAGGTATGCGAATGTTCGTGACAGATGCCGCAAATAAAGTATGCCATGGGACATTAGAGGAGGAATTTAAAATAGTTCTGTTATTTAAAAAACATTCTTTATAAAGACATACTGTGAAATTGGAAATAATATTCCAAAACGAATTTTAGAAAACGCAAATTTCATTTTTAATGCTTTTCTCCTATATGCATGCCTTTTGCACATAAAATCCACACAAGATTGTTACTAAATTAAGGACATTTCTTTATTTTCGAAAATTTCAGAAATATTAAATGCCAAATCTCATCGATGATTTGAACGGACCTTCAAATCTGTTCATTTGATGTTCATTTATTTGGCCCGTTTTCTAATCACATGTTGGAATCTTCTCGGTAATATTTAAACTATTAGACGCCATGCTGATTTTTATGAAGATATACCTTCTTTTTCTAGGACCTGAATCGCGATAGCATATTTATTTAATTGCATCGACGTACAGTACGTCGAACTTCTTAAGGGTCCAATCTCATAGACTTGTCATATTTCCTCGTTGATTTTTGTGTGCAAAATTTTCGGGTCTTATTACTAACATTTTTTTTGAAACCCAATAACGTTTGACTCTATAGCCAATACAGATGGAATAGAGTAAACAAACATATTGTTCATTCTAGAAAAAAAGTTTTATGGAATGTCTAAAAAAAAAACGATTTCATTGCATGCGCTTAAAATCGACATTCAACAGGGCAATATATGTGTGCTTTTTAACAAAAGTAATTTGAAATGCATTTACTTTTTTAAAAAAAAGTAGCATTTGGTTTAGTTAATGAAGCTATGCTGTAGACGGTAGACTAATTTATAATTCTAGACAAATTTGCTAAAGTGCCACGGTCGTATTAATCTTACAAATCTTAATTAACGCTGTCTGATTTCAAAAATGTTTGTATGGATAGACGTTTGTAAATTTTCTATAATCCGGCAAGTAAATGCTCGGCAATCGATTGTACATGTACATATATTGATAATAAGTAAAAATGTTTTATTTGGTGAGTAGAAGAGGGTTAAGAACGTAGTTTGATCGTTTTGTTCCCTTAATGGGCTGATTTTGGTGGAAATATGTGATCAACATTATTTGGAAATTTGTTACAAATTACTTTAAATCTAATTCAGTTTTAAGAAACAGACATTATGCATATATGTAATGTAGGTAAAGATGCGCGTATATTCCGTATTTTATTAACCACTGCGGTCTGTATAAATGCATTATATTTGTGTTGTTTTAATTAAGACGGCAGGTATAGCTTAACTTTCAGTTCATCTTTCTATGGTGTCGAAACCCTAATTAGCGGCTTGCTTACTTTTAAAATACCAGAAGACTAGTTTAGCGGTACTAATTAAAAGATGAGCGTATTTTTGTTTGTGTATTAGAGTTACCACGGATCTCCTGAGGGGGTAATTAGAGCTGTTCCTCCTTAGGAGCAACAATTAAATAAGATGCAGCAGCTCAGTGCGGTACAATAGTCGAATTGCTTTACATGTGTACTTACAGTTCCTTTTCTTCACAGCCATTCTTTGCAGTTGCATGCATTTTTCTAAAATCAGTTGATTTGTGTGATCCCATGGTGCTCTTTCTTCCGTCAGTTGAACAGGAGTTTGTCCCCTTGACCCGTGTCCACCTACTGATGATTCTAACGAACCATCGCTTTCGTAGTCAAACTGAGCCTTAACATCGGTTAACATCCAGCAAATTAGGTAGGCTTGAACTATGACTGATAGCACCTTCCAAGGGAGTTCCAGATTTCGGGTACTCATTTCTATGATAATAATAAAAGTTATTACTAAATGAGAAAACAATTCATGAAGCTTTACTATCGACATTGGAGCGATATCACCTGTCTGTAGGCTCTGAAAAATCTTATGGCGAGTTTAGGAATAAATGAAAAATATAATTTCCTTCCGAAAAAATGCTTGGTTTATGCCCGAGTGATAAAGCAGTTTTAGTTTTGTACAGTAGCTACCTGCTAGAATTATATTATAATTTTTAAACAATAAATGTATCGTTTTGTTCCCGTATTTATGCACTTCATAATACGCAATAACAGCTTCATTTAAAATATTAATAAAAACAAAAATCAAAATTACTACTATGAATGATATTTCTTTTCTCATTGACATTCTCAACTCAACATTCCCATACTGCACATTCACAATTTAAGTCAAACAATTTAGTAAACCTTTCAAACCTTCGCCAATTCCATCTTGATATCTAGTTGATCTATGCTTACTGCTTCACACGTAGTTAATAACTTCTCAAAGCATCAGTAAGTCAAACAATTTCTAAATTTGGACGATTACAATGTCTAGACATTTTACGCTCAAGCAAGTAGCACAAAGCCATTTGTTTCCTTTTACTTATCTAATAAATAAACTACTCCAACCATCTTCGTAAATTACTAGCATAACGTATTAAAATTGCTACTTATTCTTGCTCAGTAGATTACAATATTTTTGCTAGCTTTTAACCGCTCACTCCAACTCAAAAACGTTAATTCTGGGATTTCCGGATTATTTATTTAAAGATGATGAGGATTATAAAAAATGTACTTCATGTTATTTACTATTTTAAACACACGTACGCGCAAATTTAGTTCTGTAAAATAACTTATGTTTAACGTATGCCATTATACGAGAGAATGGTTCACGTGAAATGTCTATTAAAAATATTTTTAAACAGTTTAATATCACTTTTACTTATAATCGCAATTTAAAAAATAGCTTCGAAAGATAGTATTCTATTCATTATTCACATGGGATAAAGTTTCCCAACGAGATCAAAGTTATAACCCACGAATAAATGCATGATCTTGACTTGCATGCTCCCGCACAAGCTTTTTGTGTTTAAAGTTTGTTTTTATTTTGCAATTCTAGCTAAAACATAAAAAAACTCCCTTAAGTCCTAAGGGTTTTTCAAAGCAAACATAACTGGAAATATGTGAAATTGGATAAAAGTGAATGCCTACATCAATTTCAAATAAAGTGTTTCAACATCCATTTGTGTCTTACTGGGATAAGTAAGGTGGTCATTTTTTGAATAGCAAAACACTCAAATTGAATTATGTTCTTTGGCTAGTATCGTAGGCGACAACCCCAACTCCATGCTCGCACATGCAGTTGTATGGAAACAGACAATAAATTCTCTCACCTTTTTTAAAATAAATTTTCAGATATATCCAAGTTCCAACGATGGACAACTCGCGTTTTTTACCTCCTGTACCGTTTAAAACTCTAGAGAAGACTTGTTGCAAACTATTCGACGGCGTTCCAAAGTCGACTGATCTTTGCTTGCAACTGCTCCGAATTTATATAATAGTTCGGATACTGTGTTCTGTGTAGGTGGCTGATGGATTTAAAGAACAAAACATAGGTGATGCAGACGGCTGTAGAAAATCCCAAACAAAAAAGCGGGCTTAGGAAGCTGTTCTGTGATGTCATAAGGTGGGTACCCAATAATCACAGATCACATGGTCGGGTCTAGAACTTCTAAGGTAATGCGCATCATTAACTTTCAGCCCACGTGTGAACGTCAACCAATGGGAGCAATCCCGGATCCATTGTCGTTGCATTACTTTTCGAAATTCCATAATCTCAAAAAAATTGGATTTGATTCTGCTGTTTGCCAACATAATCGCGAAATCCACCGCTGCCCCTAAAATAGACAAATCGGTGAATATATATTAAGTCATTTAAAATATGGAATTGCTCTGGTCAACAATGGAAATTTTCCACTTTATTGGCTACGGACAGTGGCGGATTATAGGATTGTTGTATTCGCAAACTAGACTGTGTAATTTTAATATGGTTAGCAACTGCCGCGTTTCGATGAAGTCATGATAAGTTCGTTTGGCATCATTAAAAGAAAAATTAATGATTTACAGTAGGCCTATATATTTGTATATAAGTTCGAAAGTAAAGTGCCCTAGAAAGTTGCTTAAATTAACTTTTCTCATAATAATATGACATTAAATATAAATATAAAATTACATTTTGACATAATATTATGAGAAAAGTTAATTTAAGCGACGTTTTCGGGCACTTTGTTAAAATAAATTTGCACCACGATAATTAATGTATAATAGAGGTTTATAAAAGATATTTGCTCCCTATAAAGAGCTACAAATTAAATTCCACAATTAAGTTCAACAAACAGAAATATCTGTATAATTTCATTTTTTACCTTTGTATCTACATTAAAAATTGTTTTTTTTTGCTATTTTTTAATTTCATTTGGTCCCTATCACCTATTGTGTCACATGTTAATAGACTAGACAATTGCGGATTCGACACTTGCGAAGAAAATTGAGAACGCATCTCCCGCAAATATTGAGGGTTTAATATTAAGTATAATGTTTATAAAACTGATTTTTTTATCTTAGCGTCTTTATTTAGAAAAATGCAAAGATCGTTTTACGTTTGCGAATTGTTTTAATCTGAAGCGTCAACAACGTTTATATCATTTCTTTTTTCTAAATTGAAGCTAATTGATTTTTAACACTCATTATGGCAGTTCCATAAAATATGAACTTCTTAATTAAAGAAAGCGAGGGCGGTAAGGGTAATAACCTTGTTTAAGAAAGATTGATTGAAGAGTGGTTTCGATAAGCATGATTATTAGCCTGACCGCGTGTGTGCTTCCTTCAATTGTTGGTAAGTTGCAAGCACTCGATGGAAATGCTTATGCAATTCAATTTTCCTAATTAAAAATATAGATCTTTCTTGTAAGCATCTCAAACCTACGATGCCTAATGTACATTCGAGATGCCATGTAATCGAAGAGAATAATAATACTGAAATATTAAACGTGTATACGTACACGAATTTACTTAATGAAACGTTTTATAATCAATTCTTTTTACTTTTAATACTTTATTTCTACTCTACTTTGTTCTCAAAATGTTTTGTGCAAAAACTAATTATGTTTCGTGTTTGCCTTGCATAAAAGCATATTCAGAAAGATTTGAGTTTAATTTTTTTAAACGTGCGTACATTTTAAAATTGGAGAAATTAACTTTAACATCACCAAAACTCTTAAACAGTTTATTACTAAATACGCACATTACACGGGAAAGATTTGTGTTAATGAACAAAAACGTCGTTCAAAGCGATTTTCTTCCGAAATTAATTTTTTTTAAATTATTTTTATATTAGAAGGTGCAAGCTTTTATTATCAGCCTTATACATTTACTCAGTATAATAGACTATTCTACATTATCGTTACGCCTAATCGTTTATTAATAACACGACTAAGCATGTTTTCAAATCAACCCTATATCAGCTTTGCAAAACTAACATTTTCTAGAAATTTCCAGATCACAACTATTATATGTATTCAGCATTTTTAAAAAAAGCTCTATCAGGATGATATCATCATACTAAATAGTGTTCCAGCACTAAGGACGATTTAACCATAGGTCTATTCGAAGGTCATTGTTAAGAAGTTGCATCTTGGGCATTGCAGCATTGCAACATTTATAAACGTATCTTAGGTAAACGGATCTTTGTTTTCCCTTTCAAGTTTCGATGGCTGTCAAATATAATGGTCTGCAACATTCCTCTTTTTTCGACAAATTTATAAGCCTCTTTTGAAAAGAAAAATGTCCTTTAAATGGCATCAACATTGTAAGTATTGAAAAAATCCACAGCAAAAACAAACTCGCTCTAATGCCATCAAGTCTAGATTTTCACTATTGAATAACGTTCGTCGAAAATTCAATTTTCCCCCAGTTTTCCCCCCGATTTTTTGAATTTTTTTACTTTAGACGTATGCTATAGGTAAGATAAAATTGATGTTAGTAGTTGTTTGTTGGTCTTAAAGTGAATTCACAACGTGCTAATGGTTTGTCCTTTTGTCTTAGAACGCGACAATAATTGTTTAGATAAATAATGAGACGAAAAAAATGTTTTGCTCATTAGCAGCACGGAACATTTCGCTTAAAATAACTGAATTTGGAAAACGTAATTATTAGTAGGGCTTAACTTTAAGCATGAAAGTACGTAACCAGGGCACATACATTTTAAGTGGGAAGTTCAGGATTTCTACAAATTTACGTACCATGTACGGTTGTCAGGTCCACAAATTGCATCTCTGTTTCAGCAAAATAATTATTTTCCATCAAAACATTAAAAAATGGTCTAGAATGTTTAATGCTTACCTTTAGCTCGCATAATACGTTTTATAAATAAATATATACAATGTGATATTTTATAATGATGATTTCATCAAGTCTAA
>JAQIXS010000980.1:0-35679 GCA_034700785.1 Rossiulus vilnensis | reverse complement strand
TCGAATATTCGAACTCAAAATTTATTTCGGATTTCGAATAAGCGAATGTTCGAATATTCGAAAAGCACAGCACTAGTATTATATTAGTAAATTGGCTTATATGGCAATTTTCCGGTCTAACCTTATATGTTCAAATGTAGTCCATATTTACTTTTTCTAGTCAACCACATTCAATTCAACTCAGATCCCAACTTTCATCAAGGATATGCATTGTTGTAGTGGTGTGTAATCCATCAACCAATGCGACGAGTAGATAAAGACGTTAAAATCTTGCAGCTCTACAATCTTCCTGCATCTTGTGTTCAGCTGAAGTGCACCTCATCACCATGGATGATCAATAATTGTATGCTCAAATAAAAATGCCAGACAAACATCCATGTGCCATAAATTGGCCACCTCACCATCTCCATACAAACCATACAAAGCTCTTCCTGGGAAAGAGGTGTTGATTTGTCCACGATATCGCTAAAAATGGTGAATACCAGAGTTTTGCTCAAGAGTATGTTCTATGAAACCAAAAAATGAGCTAACGAAACCTGTGATTTTGCTTTCCAGATAAAAAATGATATTAAATCTTATCGATTCAGCCTCCAAAAAATGCAGATATTCCGATGAAATATCGACACCTTGCCACATCAAGGTCCTGTAGCTTCTCTTCACGTGATCAAGTCCTGTATCATGCATACACTTAGCCGGAAGCCACCAATTTCATCTAAGCCACAATGCAAGGTGAGGCCCTATTATAAGCTACTGAAGCTGCAGAGGCCCTATTTCAATGTTTTAACATCTAATCCACTTGGCCTCCTGCAACTAAATTCACTTATTGGTCAGTCAGGTTTCCATCATGGCACATTGCCAAAACGTCCTAACAACCACCAGAAAGCTCAGTCTTATAGCTTGCATTCTTCTCTCCCTGCACACTTATGCAGAGGAATTGACATATAACAATGCATTATGATTGTGAATTATTATTAATTAATTATTAATTATTAATAATTATTAACTAAAGTGTAGACAAAATTATCATTAAAAATAACAATGATTATCGTGAAACACTTCTCTGTATCAAATGATATGTCGTTCTCTTGTCGGTGTTAAAAGATATCAGAATCTATTGCGTAAAAATGTCAAGATTGAAATAACAAACCAAAGGATAACGGCATCATGTAGAAGGCACAGCAATGTGATTTCGATAAAAAATATAGGTCAGTGATTAAAGACATTGAGTTATGAATCGAACCGATCTAATTCTTCCTTTCTAATTCTTGTCGGGCTCACACGTAACCAGGTACTTGTCCAGAAATGTACAGCGTGGCCAAAGAGTTGAAAACCTTAACAAGACTCGGGGATGTTACCACCGACAACAAGGTCTTCCAGCTGCACCGCACGTTCACCTTCCTCCTGCTGCTCTTCTTCTGCGTGGTGGTCACCACCAACGTGTTCTTCGGGCAGACCATCAACTGCTTCACGTCGGTGAAGGACGACATCCCAGAGGTGGTGATCAACAGCTACTGTTGGATCAAGTCCACCTTCTCGCTTCCGGGCGCCATGAACAAGCCAGTGGGAACGGAAGTGATCTATCCAGGCGTGGACTTGTACTCTAGTCCAGAGTACACAGAGCCTCCTGTCTACCACAGCTACTACCAATGGGTGGGCTTTTTCCTGCTCTTTGAGGCGATGCTCTTCTACACCCCCTACTACGTTTGGAGGTGGGTGGAAGGAGGCAAGATCAAAAGGTTGGTGGCAGCAACAGACCTGAAGAAGCCTATTAGTGGGGACCCTGCTGCGACGGATTGTAAGATCAACTGGCTGGCCGAGTACCTGGAGAAGAAGACAGGAGTCAGGAGCAAGCGTCTGGCCGTGGGGTTCGCTTTATGTGAGGTGCTCAACTGTGCCAACGTCATCGGCCAGATCTACTTCGTGGACACCTTTCTGGGAGGCGAGTTCACCACCTTTGGCCTGAAAGTGCTCGAATACTCGAACACGGACCAGTCCAACCGCACAGACCCGATGGTCACCGTCTTTCCCAGGGTGACCAAGTGCGCTATAAACCGAGTCGGCGTTGCCGGATCGATCCAGAGGCACGATGCCCTGTGCGTGCTTCCCATGAACATGGTCAACGAGAAGATCTTCATCTTCCTCTGGTTCTGGTTCGTCATCCTGTCGTGTTTCAGCTGCCTGGCTCTCGTCCATCGACTGCTGCTGCTGGTGCCAACCTCGCGCTACTGGCTCATCAGCCACGACTTCCGGTACGCAAAACCGCAAGAAAGTGACACGGAACGCGGGAACACCGATCCGGAGGAGGAAAAGACAACCTGGAGAGACTTGTGCAAAGACTACAGCAGCTGGTTCCTGCTGGACCTTGTGCGCAAGAACATCGACAGCCTGAACTTCGCAAAATTGATCAAGGAGCTGAAGAGAATAAATTTCTCAAAAATTCAACGGAAGAGAATAAAAAACGGAAATGAAAACGATGAGAAGACACCTCTGACATCGCGGACAGCCAAAAATTGAGGATTTAGGAGTCGCCAATTTGCATAGGATGACCGCTAAACTGATATCAAAGAGCGACCCAAGTGGCTTCTGGTAACGGATGAAGTCGAATCATAGATTCTGTTATTAAGGCCTCAGTCATCATACAACTAAAAGAGATGTATTCGGGAGACGCGGGTTCGGATCCCAAGTTTGATATTCAAACTTTGGAGTTTTGGATTGTCAATGCACATGTACTTAGTGGGCAATTTCCGGATAGTACTAAAAATCTTCCAGAAATATCATGAATTGGGACTTTCAGAATATTACGTAATGTATTTGAAAAAAAAAACATTGCATGCAAAATAATTTAAAATATATTATGACATACATGTTAAACTATTATAAAAACTATTTAACACTATTGTGTAAAAACTATATAATAGTTTTAAAAGATTTGACGGAATATATTTTAAAATATTTTGTACGCAATGTTCTTCAGATATCTAAAAGTCCCAATTCATGATATTTCTGATATCTCATTGGGTACATAAAAAGAATATTGTGTCACATATTATCCTACAGTGAATGTATATATATGTTCGCACAAATGCATCAAATGGCACTAGGCCTACTCATAAAAATGTCAGTATAAAACTAGACCAGAAAACATTTCAGGCCGTTCTCTTGTATCCCAACCAGCGTATGTGACCTACTTGGGTGTGGATGTCATTAAATAAATTCATCCATGTAAAACTTGATTGTAGCATAGCATCATTAAGCTTAACTTAAGAATTGTTTCACGTCAGTAGTTTAACAGAAATACCTGAAATCAATTGTGGATCCAGGGGTTGGCACCAGGACCTTCCTTGCAAGGGCTTTAGTAATACTACTGTATGGATTAAATTCTCTTCATCAGAAGAAATAGAAGAGAAGAATATCAAAGCTTGAAAAATTAAGATTGACTACATACATGTATACGATCATAGTAATCAGTTTGTATTTGCCTTTCACAACATCATGCTTATGGCAAAGGCAAAGTGCCCTTTTCTCTATTGCTCTACTGCTTGCAAAACTAATCTATTCATCAACGTTGCACTTGAGTACACAGTTTATTTGCACAATATGCATTCAAAAAATATTATATTTAATAATGTGCAAATGGTGCACCCACACAGGAAACGAGAGGGGAGAATTTCGCGGAAAATACACACCTAATGTTTAGCTACCCCTTAGCTACAAAAATATTTTGCTTACCTTATGTTTTTCCCACAGGCAATATAGAGATTGAAATCTCTCTTTAAAATCAGTAATACTTCATACTTCAGTGTCCATTACAGTCCGAATTGGACAAGCCCACATGATGTCATTTTATTTAGACAACAAATTACGTCATACCGTCCCTAACACGTGCCATCGCGAAGAAAGGCCGTTCATTTGATAAGTTTTTCACCATAATCAAATGTTAAAAAACGCCTAAAAATGACCTAGGACATCACATTCTCGTTACACCAACTATGGGCAGGTCTTACGCTCAAATTAATTCCATATCAAAAGCCACTAATTTTGCAAACTTTGATAACGGTAATGGGCAGTTAATTCTAGATCAAAACGTGTTTTAAGTTATATTGATGCAGACGTGTCACATCTCATAAATAAATTTCAAAAACAATACAGGCCCTTTCCCACATTTCTGTGTCAGTAAAACCGTAAATCAGATAGCATAACGATGATGAACAGTCCTGACACTTTAGTATTTTAAGATCTAAGACCCAAGCTGGGTAGAACAAGTTATAGAAATTGGGACCAAATCTATTCTGGCACAATACAATTTTCGTTAAACTATATAGTTATGATATCCCTTAGCAATGCATGATATCTTATAAAAGATAATGACATTCTTCATAATCTTGTAGGTGTTCCTTCGTGATAAAGAATGCCTGTCGAAATGAGTGGCTCATATTGGTTTCGTAAATCTAGAATTCACAGAATATGTTATTATGCACATATCCTCTTTACAATTTGCCATCTAGGTAAACGACAAGTATTCGGATAAATGGGCTACAGTGCCGCTCCCCAGCCAAACCCTGGGCCCAACCCGCCCCCCTACCCAAAATAGGCGTTTTGGGCACTAATGGGTTTCTGGAGAAAGAAATAGCTGAAGAACAGGTTTGGATAGTTCATGTCGGGTTTGGGTTCGAAATAGTTGATCAGTTGCCCTGCGCCTGGGGGGCAGGGCTCAAACCGACTAACTCTCATACATCATAATTCATGATCATTATGGTCACTCATCCATACATCTAAATTTACGGCCAGAAGGGGTATCCCCCCTTTGTGCTTAGTTTCTTCTTCTTCTACATGTAGCAACAAATTACAAAAATGACCATAAAAATAGGTTGATGGGGGAACTAATTTCCAAAAATGTTAGGCAGTTTCTAAGGTCATTTTCTATTTCTCTTACGGAATAAGAAGGGGTTATCCCCAACCCCATTCCCCTTGTGCACAATGCCGTTGGAGATTTATTACAAAACAAAACTAAAAACAAAAGCAATTGAGAAAATGAGAGGATATTTGAAAAATGTCAGTGGTTTAAAATGAACAACGGCAAAATTTCAGAAAATAACACAATTTGGAGGAATGGGCCAAACGCCCACGAGCGAAATTCGAAAAACATCATGATGAAATACAGCGCAATGGTAAGTCAAGCCCAATATTGTCAGATAGGTTTGCCTAACTTCCTAGATAAACATTTACTTTAGCGATAGAGTCGTATTTCTTATAAAAAGTGGCAAGGGACGGACAATTTTTATTATAATTTATTAATAATTTATTAATTATAATACTACATCGAATTGCACCAACCCAAAATATTTTTAGGATTCTAATGTTCAGAACAAAAGCTCACTAAGCATTAATTTCCATCATTTTCGAAAATGTTTGGCCCTTTCAGAGGAAATTTTGAAATACAAAACATTCATCCTTGCAAATCCAATTGTTACAGCAACAATCATGCACATGTGCACTGCAATATTTCCGTGTCAAACAAATAAATGAATAACACAAATTCCACGAACTAAACGAAAATCCCAAAAAGAAATATAATATCGCATACAAATTAAAAATAACTTATTGTTAAGTGAAAGATTTATGATTTGCAAACAACTGAAAACAATAACGGTGCAACGCACATATAGAAGATAGAATATTTAGGAGTTGACCTACAAGTACCTAGTACAATAGTTTAAATATTGAGATCAATCAAAAAGGAAACAACCGGTAACACTTGCCCAAAAAATTTACAAAATTTACAAAAAAAAATTAAAAAATCATTTCCCTGACTTTCCTTGACCAACCCTATAATTTTTTTGAAAATAAATTTGGCAAAAATAACTCACAATGACATAAACGTGATTTTGTATTAATAACAGACGTTCACTTTTTAAGGGCTAGTAATCTGTGCAATTATGTTTTTATCAGAAAAATAAAACAAACATTATTAAAATATAAAAGCAATCAAACCTAAACTTGACTAAAAGAAGCTTGACTTCCTTTGGAATGGTCACAAATTCAGCGCATATTCATAGCATTCCCTGATTTTAGAGGAAAAACGGGATTTTCCCTGACTATTCCTCAGCGTTATTTTCTTCCCTGACTTTTCAAATGCGCATGCGCCCCGAGATTTACATCATGCACTTCTTTACAACCCTAATAAGAACGGATATCTAGATAAATGACGTCTTATACATAGAAATGATTTTAACATCTACAAATACGTTAGCTACACTGCCGTCATAGGATTCAAAGATAAAAGGCAAATATTTGCACAAAGACATTTCAACAGTTGTGACTAACTCTATTCGCTAACGTTGACGATCCCTAAATCACTTTTGTATATAGTCTTCACGCGCCAGGATCATAACTTCACAAACTGGGTGAACCAGCGATCGTTTTGAACATAGTTTTGGTAGAACGATACCCTTCAAGCAACAGGCCCTGTCAGGGATCCTTAGTCTAACCAGGTTTCTCCAGCAAAGACCTCCAAAATGTATTCGGCAGTAAGCTCGCTCAAAGGCATCATAAAGCTTGGCAAGATCAGCATCGACAACATGGTGTTCCAGATGCACACCAAGCTGTCCGTGCTCATCCTGGCCGTGTTCAGCGTGGTGGTCAGCACCAACCAGTTCTTCGGCGACCCCATCGATTGCTTCACGTCCACGGCAGGCGAGTTTCCGGGCAACGTTCTGGACAACTTTTGCTGGATCCACTCCACGTACGTGCTGCCCTCAGCCTTCCACAAGGAGGTGGGCAAGGAGGTCGTCTCCCCCGGCATCGACAAGCACGTGGAGGGCGACCAGAAGACCTACATCAGCTACTACCAGTGGGTGTGCTTCTTCCTGTTCTTCGAAGCCGTGCTCTTCTACCTGCCCAAGTTCATCTGGAAGTCCATCGAGGGCAAGAAGATCGAGCAGATCCTCCTGGGCATGGACAACCCTGTCTGCGAGGACGCCACGAAGGAAGCCAACGCCCACAGGCTGGCCGTGTACCTCAAGGAGTGCAAGTACCCAGAAAGCAAGGACGACAAGTACCCCGAAGACATTCCGAGCAAATCTTGCATCACGCACAACACCAGCTACTCTCTGGGCTACGTCTTATGCGAGGCCCTCAACTTCGCCAACGTGGTTGGCCAGATCTACTTCACGAACACATTCCTGGGAGGGGAGTTCACCACCTACGGGACTGAGGTCATCCAGTTCACGAAGATGGAGCAGATGAACCGCACAGACCCCATGATCCAGGTCTTCCCCCGGGTGACCAAGTGCACCTTCCACAAGTACGGCCCTTCCGGCTCCATCCAGAACCACGACGCCCTGTGCGTGCTGCCCATCAACATCCTGAACGAGAAGATCTTTATCTTCCTTTGGTTCTGGTACATCATCTTGTCGGTCGTCAGTGGCCTGGCCCTGCTCTACCGACTGGTACTGGTGGCCTGCCCCTTTGTGCGCAACAAGGTACTCTACTGGAGTTGCGGCTGCGTCAACGAGGGCCGCCTGGAGAACGTCCTCGTCAAGCTGCCCAACTACGGCAACTGGTTCGTGCTGAGCTTGCTGGAGAAGAACATGAACTTCCTCAACTTCGGTCATTTCATCGAGGTGCTGTCCGACGTTCTAGACAAGGTACCCGCCAAGGATTCTTCTGACAGCGTGGTCGTGCCATTGATGACAACGGGATACTCGAAGAGTTAAAAGTCCTACCGGGACTGACAGTCCTCACGAACATGAAACACACCTGAACATTCACATCTTTCACCGGAACGGATGTGCCAATCATCATAGCTGGGCAGCATTGTACGCAGTTTTAAGAAAAGCTATAATATATTCTAAGCATTTTACATGCTGTGCTGCGGTCAATTCATAGCAATAATTATGTTATTTTATAGAATTTTTTTTATCTGCTTTTTCGTACCGGATTTCATTGATTGCTGAGCTACTTTACTCTCACTGCAGTCGTTACTTGTTGACATGATAATTTGTAAATACTTCACAATGATAGACCAGTGGAAAGCCCGAATGTGGTTTAGAGAAATAGCCGGTTGGAAAGATTAAATATGGGCCATATATGACTTATTCCATACATAGCTAAGACCAGAAATTTTCGATGTCTCTATAGTGTTTATATAACTTCATACATGTACATGCAAAATTCATTCGTAGTCCAACATATATACATGCTTTTCAATCTTACATACAGGTATGATTTTTTATGTCAACATATTTACAGTCTATTACAGATAAGTCATACATAGCTCTAAGTGTCCATAGCTTGAAAATACTTGCATAATTTAATAGCTTTAAAGTTAAAATTGCATTTATGTTTGTGTGAATAACATTCGCTTAAGGGAAGTGATCACAAATGAGATTGTGTTCAGTTGAAAATCGAATAATATCCTTACATGGCTATATGTGACATATATTGTGTAGGAGTAAAAATGCATCAATTGTAGTCTAGTTTTTCAAACGCATGTCAACAAAACGTTTACAGAAAAGTCGGTAAAATACGAACATTAAAAATTGAAAATAAACCTACTAAATGTACTTATACCATTCCTGTATCTGAACACACTCATGTCTACAGATAAAGGTCATCATGTGTCAGTCGGAAAAAGACAATGCTCAAGTTGGTAGCACAAACATGTTACTAACATTATTTCAACATACAAATGACGTCGTTTTTCTAGAAAGATGCTATGAGCAACATGTTATCAGGTACGTATTGTTTAGAGGTGAAAATTGCGAAAGATGATTAAAATGTTTTTAAAAATGTCTATCGCAATTTTACGTAAATAGAAGAAATCCGGCCCCATTACTCATTATGGACTTTGATACCAAACTGCAAATACAATTATTTGCTAAAGGATGGTTTATTAGACGTTAACAAAGGCAACTGTTGACAGAAATTAAATGTGTACACATAACATCAAATATTTTCGCATCTTCTCCTCCCATATCCCTGACACGTGCTAGTTATTGTGAAAATTTATGGTATTGCATAACTGGGACATGTTTGGATGGGTCTGCGCCCAAAAATCGAAATGACTACAGCTTATAATCATAAATCGTCATTTTCTGCATTGAAATGTGACTATACAATTTCTCGCTGAGACATTTAAGCCATATCATTAATAAATTGGACTAGACCAATTTCCATCAGAATATTAAACGGGCTATCATTTCTATCGATTCATTGTAAATTATGGTGATATTCAGTCAACCAAAGGGTCTCAAATATATTTATTAGCGGTTTAAGTGTTTTCCTGTTAAAAAGGCCTAATATTCCATTTCTGATCTGGTTTTACAAAATCAAACTAAGTTATGGCTTTACAGACGATCATTACTAATATTCTCAAGAAACGCATTGAGAAAGACCCACTAATATTCATCGCGAAGTATGGTTTAGCGGTGATATGGACATATGCACTATTGGCTACTAGTTCAACAACAAATAGTCCATATTCATCATCCTACGAATTTAAAACGGTATCTACAGCGTTCTAATCATTAATATTTTTCATCAAATTATTTTACAGAAACAAATTGAAATCATTTATTTTTTCATTAACGTTTATACTAAATTCAATTACTCCGTTCTCATTATCAGCACATGAAAATATTTTTTAAATGTCCAAAAAAATGCAGACGTTACCTTAAAACAGATGAAGAGATCTGGCAGACTGGTGTGGATTTACATAAGTAACTGACAGAGAAAAGAATTTTGTTTACAACTGACCAACGATGATCTAGATACCATAAATGTTACTTGCGTCATTGCAAATCACGTCATCTCATCTGATAGTGAAATCTCGCAGTAAGATGAGAATTGATAATAATCAGATACCAATTTGACTTCTTTTCCGGTTTTCGGAAATATTTTTCTTGACTTTATCAAAACATTGTATAGGATAAATTTGAATAATTTTATCAATCACTGATATTTTGTAAATTCAAAAGTTGTAATTGTTTCATGGAAAATAGGTGAGTTATCTATCATTGCATAAGTGTGATAATATGGACACGCCCTGAGGAGCAGTATCATACAAACTAATAATTATAGATTATGGTAAATTAAGGCTGGCCTTTATCTGATCGAACCTCCCTGAACCTAGCCTCAAAATCTGAAATTCCTCTAACTTTTCCAGGTTCCTACTTTCCTGGCAAATACAGGTTTCCCATGTCAAAACTGGTGAGAAAATTCATGCCGCTAAAGTTATTAAATCAGCATTAGGACATCCCCACGTCGATCCACTCCTCACTGTCTCTTCAAGAATGTCAACCATGCAGTGATTCACCTTATCTAGATTACATAATGATCAATATCTTTCATATACATGACAAGCCACAAGAGAACTGTACCAAACGGCTGTCGTTATTGATCTAGGCAGGGTGACCGGTCCCATCATGTACCCCACAGTGAGCTCCCTCAAGCACTACATCAAACCAGGAGACATCAACATCGACAACTGGGTCTTCCGTTTGCACCGGCAGGCCACCTTCGTTCTGCTGCTGGCCTTCGAGGCGTTAGGGTTCCTCATGCAGGTCATCCTAGATCCCATCGACTGCTTCACGACTGTCAAAGATGACCCACCTTCCAACGTGCTGGACAACTACTGCTGGGTGCAGACCACCTTCAGCCTCCCGGGAGCCTTCCACAAGCGCGTGGGGGTAGACGTCATCTATCCCGGCATCGACACCCACACCGACCCAGAGGCCCCTATTACGTACCACAGCTACTACCAGTGGGTGTGCTTCTTTCTGCTCTTGCAGGTATGGATGAGCCATTACCAGAAACTAACATATTAGTACACTCATACCTAGCCATACTTGCGTTTTATGTCCACGTTTCATTATATGGACAAAGTTTATGAACCCCCAAGTGAGACCAAAAACCTGGTCCCACCTCATATTAATTGCCCAACAATACTTGCAGGCCATCATGTTCTACGTGCCCTACTTCGCCTGGCAGGTCTTCGACTCGGGCAAGATCAAGCGGCTGGTGGAGGTGACCAAACTGTCCGACCCAGTGGCGGACTGCACGGACTCCGTCAAGGAAGCCAACAACAACAAGATGGCGTCCTACTTCGTGATCACCATGGGCCACAACAAATTTTACGCCATCGAGTTCCTGCTGTGCGAGTGCTGCAACTTCGCCAACGTTGTCGGCCAGATCTACTTCGCCAACGCCTTCCTGGGCGGGGAGTTCGCCGACCTTGGGATGGACGTGATCCGCTATTCGAGGATGGACCAGGCCAACCGGACCGACCCCCTCATCCAGCTCTTCCCCAGGATCACCAAGTGTGCCTTGCACAAGGTGGGCGTGGGCGGCAACATCCAGATGCACGACGCCCTCTGCGTGCTTCCGGTCAACATGATCAACGAGAAGATCTTTATCATCCTCTGGTTCTGGTTCGTCCTCCTGGCGGTGATCACCGGAACCTTTCTGATCTACCGCTTCTCGCTGATAGTGCCCATGGTACGCAACGCCGACATGTGCTTCGAGTTCTCCAACAAGAAACTTCCGGATGTGCTGAACGAGTGCAGCTATGCAGACTGGTTTGTGCTCGACCTGCTGCGCAAGAACGTGAACAGCATTAACTTTGGCAGCCTGGTGGAAGAGATTGCCAGGCAACTGGACAAGGGCAACAACCCGGAGCAAGACCCTCTGATGACTGGGGTTTATACGGACGATTTGCGCCAACGATCGACTCCCGGCAAAGAAGTGAGCCTCAAACGGCCTTAAAATCCCACCCTCGAATCTGCTGCAAGTGTAAGATGCCCCGGTGGAAAAAGTACATATGGACATATATGGCGTTTTCCATACACGCTTAAAATCCGAAATTGGCCATTTATATCAATAAATGCCCATGTAGTTAATAAATGAGCATACGTGTATATAACATGTTCCATAAATGGTTAGATCAGAAATTGGCTACAAATGGATGTACATGTACATGGTCATACATTTCCATATGTTTTTACATCCTTAGAGATGACCACATATGTCAACATTTTTTTAAAACATAAATGGTCATACATATCTAAATACTGATGTCCATACATTGAAATTATAATAGTGGAAATTGTCCACAAGCGGTCATATCTGACCATGTCTAAATTTGACATGTGTGGCAATGTCAATATTTGACTATATACGTGCCTATACATGACCATATGTGGCTCATACAGGGTCAAATATGGCACATATAACCCCACATATGACCATATTCAACGTTTCCACCCGGGTAGCCACACCGAAAGCGTCTACAGTGGCCAAGACCTCAGAAGATGTTGCCATCAGACAGATCCTTTTCTACAATCTTTGTTCTTGTGGTGAGAACTGCGGTGGCTGTTGCATAATAACATTCGCATTGCGCCGGTACAGGGGCCATCCATAAAGGAGTCCTAGGTTGTAGTGTGGGTGGAGGTTAGCTTAAATCAAACCACCATGGGGGTAGCCCAGGTAGGAAAATTAAATATGGGCATACGCATGAATGACTTATTTCATGCATGGTTAGACCAGCAATTGTCCACTAATGGACATATATGGCGATATTTGTTCATACAGCTTCATATTTATATCCATATACATGCATGCTTATCTCGCATTTGACCACACCTTTCCAGATATGGGCGTAGACCTACATATCTCTATGCCCATACCTGGGAAATGTAAGACAGTAATTTATTGACATGTAATACATTTTCATAAAGAAAGTGAGCATTAACGAGATTTTCTTGAGCAGAAAACCGAAAACATGCAAGATATGGCCAAGTATGCAGCCATACATGGCTTTATCTAAAGTTGCCCTTATTAACGATGTCAATACATGGCCATATTCAACTGTTCCACCTGGGTAACGTCAATCATTGGTCATTCTTCTCCAATTTAATGACTTGTTTTAAAACCACCTGTTAATAGCATCGTCCTCACAAGGCTCAGATGACGTCATTTAAAAATGACTGTGTTAATGATATGTTACATATAATGTCGATGGTCGAATGTCCTAAACACACGCCATTTACATGTATATTACATTTTTGGAGCATGTTATGTGGAAATCAGACGTTATTTCACCTTAAATATGATGTCATTTTAATGTGGAAATAAGACAGGACATGCTAGGGAATTTGGTCGTTTTTACCTTCCAAAATGACCTGCTTCTCGATCGAATAAATTAAGTGACGTCATCAAAAGAACTCCAGCTACTATCCGGGACAAGAGAGGGTAGGACTGGAGTGGATTAGGTGGTTTATGGTGCCAAAAATGTTTGAGGACGCTCTTTGTGGACCGCCCCTTGCGACCCTTGCATTACGATGAAATGATTCGAAGTGAAAGTTGAGAAATAACTGTGTTGAGCGATTTTTAACCGATACTCAAAGGAGTGTAAATACGAATAAAATGTAATCCAATTTCTAATTGCTTTGTCCCAGTTACTTTAAAAAAAAACAGATCAAAGAAACAAAATACCCGATTTACCTATGAATATTACGCAAAAAAACTCATTTTGTTTCAATTTTGCTTCATTTGTCAACCATATTCTATCACAATCTATGCTAATCTGATATGTAAGCCATCAGAGATAAAGAAATACCATTAAAAATACCATTGCATTAATGACAAAGTTTGTTTCGGTGAATGTTATCTAATCGATGCTCTTAGATTGTTTTGCTTCTCAACAAATTACAATGTCATGCCATTTACAAATTACAACACTATAAATTTTGATTAAAGGTTGCCAATTGATTAATCATTTCGAGATGAGGAAACTAGCCTAAACATACACATGTACGTTCTTAACATATCTGATAGGATGATCAAGACCAGCGTTTCTGACTTAAATTATGAACGAATTGACCGTTCCCGTAACCCATCTCTCTCATTACCTTGAAAGCATCTTAAAACGGGCACAAACTCGATGTAGTTCAAGGAAAATTCACTTGAATTTTCAGATCACTAGGCAAGAATTACGTTTTAATGGCACATGTGTCTAAGTCGGCGGTATAGGAATGTTTGAATTTCAATAAATCTCTCGGATATCTCCAGAAATAAACGTCATAAAAACACGTGAACAACGGGTGATATATTTAAGAACGAGCCTGGCTGGCGGTTAGTCAAATTTACAGCAATCTTGTCACTTTGATAATCCCGTTTTCTAGATAACTATTGGCACTTAAATGTATTTGCCCCACGCATTGCTTAACAGCACTCCCCCGTTTTGGAACGTCAGACATGACAACCGATATAAAATTTTGTAAATTTGCGATACACATGGAATGTATACATGTACATGTATGTCCATTAATCTACAATCAGTAATCTTCCAAACTATTAGACCAACACATTCGTGAATTTTAAATTGGGGATTTTAGCTTAAATTACGACTAGTGTGACGTTAATTGTCATTTTAAACTCATAAAATTTGCTAAAATACATGCTTTGTCTGTCCAAGGCTGATCTAGAAAAGTACCGGGGAAACATTCATATAATGATTCTTTACATCGTGATAGAATTATAATTATCTATTTGCTACATGGACCTGTTAAAACTGCATGAAGTTGAGCAGCAGAATAGTTTAATTTTTTAATAAAAAATTACATTCTTCCGAAAATATATTCATCTCTATAATAATAAACAATAAATATTTTATCGATTTAACAATTCTTCATGTATATTCACTGACTGTTAAAATTACATTTAGCTAATTACGCAATAATTGTTTGCATAATTTTAAATAATCATATTGATGTAGTACATTATTCCAAAAAATGTTCAGATTGCATTCAGCTAAGCAATAAATTTGTTGTGTAGTTTTTAGTAATTACAGTTGCAAATTAAAGTCTTTTAAAGAGTCCAACTCATTACTAAGTGAGAAAACATTATTACATGCATCATAGCAACATTATTCGTTACATAATGTTAAACATATTATCACATTTCCATCTTCTGAAAGTATTCATGTCCCTATACTGCCAGTTAAAATAAATTTAGCTAAGCGTTAACTATTACACACTATTAATCACTTTTCCTATGCTACCGGTTTAAATTACGTAAATCTATGCAACAATATTTTTCAGTACCTAGATACATAATGGAAGTAGTAAAGGTGCATAACCATTTCAGTAAGATTTTCAAACAGCTTTGAAGTGCTGATCGCTCATTGGTGCATTTTGGATCACGCGCATGACGTCAGTACCTCACTTTTCCATTAATAAAGGTACAATAAGTATACAATGGGATATGACGTCACTGTAGGACGAGAAAATGAAATGGATCACAACTGTTTGTCAAAGTCTGATGGCCAATTTGTCTGGATTGAAGTCAATGCTTTGTTATCTGGCTGGATATGGGCTATCAAATAGCCATCTGCCAGCTGTTGTATTTCAACTGGGAGTTCATTGCACGTTTGTTCAAATATATAGACATCGTTGCGTTAACCCAATGCAACATGCAGCTGCCCAATTGTCCACAACGGTATCAACAGTGATTCTTCCATAGCAAAAATAAAATGCTTAAACAAACATGTTCTTCTGCCTGTGTGTTTCGACCATGAAAAACTAAAGGCATCAATGTTTTACTGACTGATCACTTCCATTTCTAGGTTTTCAAGCAATTTAGACTTATTGACATTAAAAAACAACTAGTATTTGATCCATACCTCCCAAATTAGTAGAATGAAGAAGGATTCCAACTAAAGCCATTATCACATAGAAAAGAAATTAAAACTGCGTGTGGAAAGAGACGTTTAGAGAGACCATTGACCATGAGAAACCCGAGCCAGAAACACTCGGGGCCAAAAGTCAACCTCGATGTTATTTAAAAATCATGGCGGCGCTGAAAGACACATTCATGCATGATGCAAAGCTGATGGCGAAACAAGACTCAAATTCAAGTTAACCAATACAGGGGGTCCCCAAATACCCCATCATCTCTTTCCTGTAACGCAAGTGTACGACGTATAACGAAACAATGGTAATCGGTCTGATCAAATGTTGAATATGGCCATACACGAGGTTTTATACATCATCATTGACCATGCATGAGCCATATTTGGTCTTGCCCTGACATCGCCACACATGTCAACTTTAGATAAAGCCATATCTGACTGCAAACATAGCCATATATGGAAAATGTTTAAAATAATTACATAAACCATATACGGTATGGCGTTATATGCCTGAAAATAATTAGACATGGACATTTAAATAAAGTGAAAAAATCGAAAAACCCATCGGACATAATACTATTTACAGAAATAGTTGTATTTTTACTTTATGAAGGTATGTTTTGTAATTTATACAATATTTTAATGTGAATTTCAACTCACTACGATTTTATTTCAGATTTGTAAAGGTAGGCGCCATATACGCTCGTATGTTTGAACTTACATGAATTTTAGGGATTTATATAAACCATAAATGACAAACAGTATCTGTAACATATGGCTAAATATGTCCAGTTGTGGCCAACTTCTGTTCTAACCATACAGTGTCAAGGTATATTTTTCATATATGGCCATGCATTGAAAGTAAAGAAACAAATGGATTTATTTTCACAACGTGGATTTTATAAAATAAGTCATACTATATGTCCATACATGACCCATATTTCCATTCGGGAATTAATAAACAGTATGTGATATAAACAGGAGCATAATAACTGCACGCAAGTAGTTATAAAGACCAAAATTAATATTTGATCAGTTTCAGCAAATAAAAACTACCCCCCACAAAGACACTCTGTCAATTTCAACCCAAATCAATAGACACCTGTTCAACAAAACGTTTCTTATCAGCTAAGAAAACTAAGTTTCATTCTTGAGCTCAACTTTACTAGTAAACTGGTCTTACATTGTTAGTTTAAGGCCAATTAATTGCCATTAAAAAGCACAGCTTTCATATAAAAATATATTCTTGTCTCAAACAAAGAAAATCTCCCGTTTAATCATAAAAAGTGCAAATTTCCAAATAAACTTTTCTGTCAAAATAAACCATATTTCTACAGAAACATGAGTGCTTGAGCACTGTTACTAATTTCACAGTCAACGTCTTCAAACACGCATGACCAACTGGAAATTACAAACCATATCCCAAGAAAAGTGACCAATAACCACGGGCTCGGTCGTTTGTCGAATTTTCGTAAATTTCCACGCAAGATGTTGCAACAATGGCGTCACTGCCATTCCCCGAAGATTCTCCTAAACACTTCTGCCAAAGCAAAACGCCTTTCACCGTCTTAATTACCACGCTTAATGACAAACGCTATGCAGCCTTCTCGGAATTGGCCGATCTCGAACACGTGACGCTGTTCCATCCAGGCTGGCCTTTGGACCCCTCCAATTTCGATCAATCTCATGTGACCATGTCCTCTGTAAGGAGAAATATCATGCAAGACAGCCGACGTCCAATTTCAACTTTTCAAGAGCAGTGCGAATGACATGAAAAACGCATATTCTGGGCGTATTAAAGACGCCTGAGGGTCAAACGTTCACTTTTTTTGGCAAAAATCGAGTTGAAAGGACGTGGCAGAATAAAGCTGTTGGAGTCCACCAGGATTCTGGACAACGTCTGACCAGAAAACCACCTTTTAAGTTTCTTGGAGAAACAGTGTTAGGACGCTAGAATCAGCGTTCGTCAACAAAGAATCGCACCAAAGTTCGCGAGGACCTCTGGCAGAAGTGGTCTGATCAAACATTGTTTTTGGCCAAATCCGAGTTTGAAGTACGTGGCAGATAAACCATTGGAGTCCACCAGGATTCTGGACAACGCCAGACCAGAAAACCAGCGTCTAAGTTTCTTGGAGAAATAGTACTCTCCCTAATAGGACGTTAGGACCAGTGCTCTGCAAAAGAGAAGTTCAAAAACCTAGTTCTTGGAGCTGTGACAGAAGCTTTTCACCATGCTGTACGACATGTTCCACACGGTGCTGAATCTCATCAACCCCGCCGAGATCAGCATCGACAACGTGGTCTTCAAGCTGCACTACAAGCTGACCAGCTTCCTGTTGGCTGTGTGCGGCATCCTGGTGAGCCTGACGCAGTTCTTCGGGGACCCGATCCAGTGCTTCACCTCGCACAAGGACGAAATCCCCGCTGGGGTGCTCAACACCTTCTGCTGGATGCAGCAGACATTCATCCTGACGGGGTCCCTGCACAAGGAGGTGGGCACGCACGTGGCGGCCCCTGGCGTCGAGAAGTACACGGGCAACGGCCAGCGACAGTTCCAGCAGTACTACCAGTGGGTGAACCTGTTCCTGTTCTTCCAGGTGGTCTGCTTCTACCTGCCCCGGTTCGCCTGGAAGCTCTTCGAGGGCGGCAAGGTAAAGAAGCTGGTGCCGGACCTGAAGACGCTCATCGAGGGCTCCGGCGACAACGGGGGCGCCACGCTCCTGTTCTTCGAGAAGCAGGCCTTTAGCGCCCAGGTCACCGGTGAGGCGCCCAGGGGCGACAAGGGCACCATCCGGCTGAACCTGGTGGACGCCTCCACCGGCAAGACCCAGTTGGCGGTGCCCAAGCCGGCCTCCAAGTCCAAGGTGCAGAAGCTGGCCCAGTACGTGCACGAGAGCCTGGGCAGCCACAAGTGCTACACGGCTGAGTACTTTCTGTGTGAGATCTTCAACTTCGTCAATGTCCTCGCCCACATCTTCCTGACGGACGCCTTCCTGGGGGGCGAGTTCAGCAGCTACGGCAGCGATGTGCTGGGCTTCCTGCAGCGGGATTACAACACGCGCTATGACCCCATGATCCGGGTCTTCCCCCGGGTGACCAAGTGCATCTTCAACAAGTTCGGTCCCTCCGGAGACATCATCCACCACGACGCCATGTGCATCCTCAGCATTAACATCATCAACGAGAAGATCTTCGTGGTGCTCTGGCTCTGGTTCATCGTGCTGGCGGTGGTCACCGGCCTTAACATCTTGTACCGGGTGGCCTGGGTCCTCCTGGAGCCCGTGCGCTACCGGACCCTGCTGCGCTTCAACTCCAGGGTCGACCGGCACAAGCTGCGCAGGATCGCTTACCAGTTCGGCATCGGCGACTGGTTCTTCCTCAAGCTGCTCAGCAACAACATGACCTCCACCAAGGTGGGGGATCTGATCGACGAGATCGACAAGCTGATGCGTGGGGGGCCCGCGGAGGGGACCAATGGAGTCGACACCAGCGCCAAAGAGGCCAGCAAAGCGATTCCATCGGCACCGTTTGTTTGACAAGCCGAAAAGGACGCGCGAAACGATGTCAGAACATTTTAAGGACAAGTGCTGAGATGGACAGAAGTCTAGTTATGGACACTGTCGATGAACCATAGTCAAGTAATGGACACTTTTGAAGAACGCCGTTCATGGACGATGGTCTGCAATGGATTCCGTCCATGTATTGTAGCCTACCTATTGATATCGTCGATGGACGATAGTCTAGCAATGGATACAGTCTAGCGATGGACACCGTCGATGGACAATGGTCTAGGGATAGATTCCATTGATGGACGATAGACTAGGGGTGAAAACCATCTATGGATGGGATCCATCTGTGGACAATACTCTATGGATAGAAACCATCTATGGAGGATAGTCTATTGATGGAAATCATCTATGAAAGATGGTCTAGGAATGAAAACCATTGATGGACTAGTCTAATGATGGATACCATCGCAGCACAACGGTCAAACGCCTTATTGACAGTTTTGTACCGATAAGAACTTCTGACAAAAAATCGACTCTTTCAATTGTCCAGATTATTTTAATTATGGCTTTAATGGGTTAAAAGGGGTCTTTGAGAGATAGTCTGGTGATCTACACCATCGATGGACGATGGTCTAGCAATGGACACCATCAATGGGCAATGGTGAAGGATAGAGACCATACATGTACGATAGTCTGGGGTTGGATCATGAAAACCATCAATGGGCGATAGTCTAATGACCATTTCTGACAGGAAAATCGACTTTTTTCAATGTCAGAATGTATTTAAATTCTGGCTTGCAACTTATCAAGGGGGTCTTTTAAGAGATGAATAGTCTTGGTTTGGGGAAGAAATGTCCTACCAGGGCAATGTAGACATTGTTCTGCAACGGGACAGTCCCGCCTGACCTGGCAGCTTTTGTAAACGCTCGCTAGATGGCGCAGCAACATTGACATTTCTTTTTAATGCGGCTTAGCTACAAAATCAATACACAAAATATCTGTGATTAAAATCCTCGGTAATCAGCGATTGCTGACGTCATTGCCTAAAACCAAATTGTGAGAGCCGAATGATTTTAATTCCGTTTGGTGAACGACCAATTAGGCTCGTGTTTGTAACTTATCATATGCTAATTTAGAAGAGAAAATTAGTAAAATGTCTCATGTAATGAATTAAAAGAAGTTTCGTTATTCCCATGTTTTTCCTACAGATTTTAAACTGCAGTGTTTTTTTTATTTCATCCTTGAAGATCGTTGGCAGAAAATAACAGCTCAACAAGTGGTAAGAATCAACATTGTGGAAAACAGGAAGCCGAATAAACACAAAACTGATATGGCTACTGCTGGTGAACATCAAAGCTACTTTATGTACATCATTACGCGGCACATTCGTTAAATACATGTAGATAAAAAACTTGTGCTCACAGTTTAATCGTTGCGAAACTTAAGATAGCCTAAGAAATGAAGGATTTATATCAAACGTACAAAGGTTCTTCTTCGAAGGACAGACATTTGCACTGCAAATATACGCAACGTTTTAGTAACGATCAAAATATCTTTTTATATTTTCGTTTAGTTTTTAGCCATGCAACTGTGTATGGCAGAAACAAAATGGACCATGAACAAATAAACTGGAAAATAAATTGAGTTTCTGTTTATAAACATTCAGTTATCATCATAGTTAACTTTTTTCAAATTCTCCTCTGAAACTTAAAGCGCTTTGCCTTCATCAACAGCATAAAGCATTTGAAACACGTCCGATAAACGACGTCTATTAAAATAGACCTTTGACTAGGGATCAATGGTATTAAAATTACGTCATTTTGAGACGAAACGCCACCTAGTGGACAGTGGGAGTGGTCGTTGTCGGCAGGTTGGATTTCAGAATTCGCTGACCAATACCCGCTCTAGTCCAGAAATTTCATTAAAAAAGCACCAATGGGGGTCCAGAGTTGTTGCCACCATGAGAGAGTAGCGCAGAAGTACTTCCAGATAGCAATTGCCTTGGACAAGACTGATAAGATGGCCGGACATGGCTCGTTGACGAAAGCTACCATCAGCAACATTCCCTTCCAGCTGCACTACAAGCTCACCAGCTCCATCTTGGTGGCCTTCAGCTTGGTGCTGCTCTTCTACCACATCTTCGGCTCTGGCGCAATCACTTGCATTTCGTCGGACTTCAATTCTGACCAGTTAACAGGTTTCTGTCAAGACCAACTTTCCTCCACGACGTTACCCAGGCGCCCATCAAAGGCATTCCCCGACGTCGTGTTCCCTGGAATCGATCAACCGGAAGTGGAAGAGGAGAAGATTTACCAAGGATTCTACATTTACGTCTGGTTGCTGTTCCTCAGCCAGGCTGCCTGTTTCTGGGTCCCCCACGTGGCCTGGAGGGCCATCGAGGGCGGCCGAGCCCATCAGCTTGCCATCGTCCTGGGCGATTCCGACCTCCAGGACGCCAAGCTGAAGCGCACTTCCGATTACGTCAGAGACAACTTCCGGGCCAACGACACCTATCCTCTGTTGCTCTTCATGTGCGAGCTCTTCAACAACATCAACGTCATATTTCAGATCCATGTTCTGGGCTGGTTCATCAGAGGCCAGTACCACCTGCAATGGGACCAAAAGGTCACTTCCGACGTGGTCAACTATGGGGCGCCACTGGCGAACATGTTTCCAGCATCCATTATGTGCACTATCACACGCCTAGGCCCTTCCGGAAGTATCCAGCTCTACGACGCTGTTTGCAGATTGCCCCTCAACGTCCTGCACCACAAAATGGTGGACTTCTTGGCCTTCTGGTACATCGCCTTGTCCGTCATCAGCGGTCTGGTGCTGCTGTACCGATTAGTGTGGCTGTGCTGCGCAAGGCTGCGTCACGCTCTGTTGTTGAGGCACTACAGAAGGGCCTCCTGTCAACTCTTATTGGATGCTGACAAAGACATGTATGGCGTTGGAGACTACTTTGTCATGGACGTAATCCTCGAAAATACTCATCCTGCCAACCTAAAGAACTTCCTGAACCTCGTCCACGGAAGAATGTTGGATAATGTCGATGGGAAGCTGCATCAAGGAGGAGGTGAAAACATTGAAATGGGCGAAATAAGTAGCCCCAACAGGCTGTTGAATGAACAATTCTGAGAAACGTTTTCTTAACTTCAATTTTGTAATCTTATAAGAATTTTAAATTTTATACCTTTAATACTCATAGGGCCACAATTTAAAAACGCTGCTCTATAATTCAAACACGAAGAATCTTGCAGATCACATATTAAACTTGAACAGGTGGAAGAATCAAGTGAAATATTCCAATTTTTTGAAGTTATTTTTGAATAAGTAATATAGCAAATAATATGAATTTATCAGTGCTGCAAATCATTTCGTTATTATTAATATGTCTATCAGCAATTTTTAAGAGTTTTTTTACCAACACCGATACACTTGGAAAATTGCATGAATATGGTCGTATATGGAGATATACATGTATATGCCGTAAATAACTGACAATGTATGCGCCTTATTTTTACATTGCCATACGGGCAATACCATTACGACTTTAATTTCATCAAGCAAGTGTGTTACATGAAAATATAAAATTTTATCTTTCATTTACGTTACTGTATTTTACATGTATTTTCTACTGACACACAAATTATGTATGAATATTTCGGTACATATGTAAGCATACATCTGATATATGGCCACACATGTAAGATAGTTAAAACATACATATAGGCCTATATGAATATAATACAAGGACGTATTTGCATATTTTGGGGGTTTTATGGATAAATTAAGAGGATTAGATAAAAATGTATGGCCATATTATGATATAGGTCCATTTGAGCCATTATCTGGTGTAACCATGCATGGAATAAGTTATAGACATTACGTTCATACATGTATATGACCCACGTATGCGGGTGTCTGCTTATGTTGACCAATGTGGAATGCCAATGGATGTACAACTGCACAATCGTCAAGCGTCTAAACATTGATTGTACCACAGTATCTTTCTGAAAGTATTTTGTAATAAATACTGTTGGAGTCTAAGGTCTGGATTGACTAAACTTGCTCGTTAACTCGATTTATGTTACTTTTTTTTGGCAGTATGGTCTATTGTGATTAATTAAAATCAGCACTAGCTTCAATGAAACATATCCAATACCCCTAGAGTCGAATCCAAGGGGGTAGCCTGCAGCTCTCTAGCATAGTTTTAAAGTCTTCAATATACACAAATTGTGCATTATGGGCTCAGCTATTAATCCACAACTTTCACATATTCTCTCTTTCCCTATCCTGTCATATTTTTTCTGACTACGCCACTGACCCTAGGACAACCTGTAGCATTTCGATAATGTTACGTTCCAAGACCTTGGCAGACGCAGAAACGTGCAGGAAGGAAAGCCCAAAAGAATTAGTTTCCTCCAACGCCAATAGGTCACCCCTCAGGAAAAACAACCCGAATTTCAGCAACAGGATTTTAACCTCTTCCTCCACTGTCGTCAAGCAGCTTTTGTTGGTAGATACTCGTTTCTACCAATTGGCCTTGGAGGTTAGGAACTTCAGACTTGAAGTACGCAACTACTTTCGTGACATTAGGTCAATGCAGTCTTCCAGGATCAGCTCTTGAAGATGTCTTTTCCTCAGTGTACCTCGCCCACCATCACCAACGTGCCCTTTCAGCTGCACTACAGGCTCACCAGCTCCGCCCTGGTGCTGACAGGCGTCCTGCTCTACCTTAACCGCGTCTTTGATGAAGCCATCAGCTGCGTGGCACCAGGCTTCGACCCGAGCCACATCAACGCCTACTGCTGGACGCACCTGACCTACGTCCAGCCGGAGGAGGTGGTGGCCGGCCGGGAGCTGATCGCTCCAGGGGTCGACGTCCACGGAGGCACCGAGCAGCGCCTCTACCAGAGGTACTACCCGTTCGTGTGGCTCATCTTACTCTTGCAGGTAGGTTTCCTAGTCAACATGACGTTGTTTTTTGTCTACGTGTAAATGCCAGTAAATAACGTCACATGTACCATATTTGCTCATTAAAACAATGTTGAAATTCGTGTGTTTAAAATGTGGATGTCATGCTATGTGGACAAAATGATCTGGAAATCTAAGTGGTGGTAAGTCTGACTAGATATGATGACTATGGTTACATTCCTTCAAAGTGACTGATAAGATTCTTCAAAATAATTGATTAGCGATTAACCGCAGATGGACAGGGTTCCAACAGCTTTAAAAAAATCCCCTGACTTTCTCAGACTTAAAAATGTTATTTTTCCCTGACCTGTAACGTCCCCCCATTATGCCTCCATAGACCGATAACCAGTGAAAAGAACCTGCCTTCGAATATAAATTTTGGAATATAACTTTTCATCAGTTAACTAGGATAATCAATGCCAAGTAGGGACCATGATAATTTAAAGAACGTTGGGTATCTTTCAATTAATGCAACATGTCAAGAAATCATCACATATTATGAAATTTGGCCTGTTATTTCTCTTAAGAAAATACTCATAATTAAAGGAATGCCGTTGCCAGAAATGTTGACAACAATAATTTTTTTAAATAAATTTAAGTACAAAAATTTATTAAGAAACTATGGATTTTTGCCTTATAATTTGCCAATGTTCAAAATTCCCCTAAATTTTTGAACAATGTTCAAAATTCTGACATTTTGAACAGTTTTCAAAATTCCCCTGATTGTTTTCACCAATTTTCAAAATTTTCCTAATTGTTTTCACCAATTTTTAAAATTCTTCTGAGTTTCCCAGGTTTCCCTGTCAGTTGAGAAATCTGATTTTCCCAAGATTCCCAGGTTCTGTGAGAACTCTGGATGGGCTAATCGATTAATCCAGCATTAATCACCCAACGGTTCTTGCAGGCCACCTGCTTCTGCCTGCCCTACGCCCTCTGGAGGGCTCTGGAAGGAGGCCGAGTTGAGCAATTTTCTGCAGTCCTCATCACCCCCTGCCGCCCCCCCAGCAGGGAGCTGATGCTCCAGAACCTAGCCTCCTTCTTCAACGACAACATCCGCCTCAACGACGTCCTCGCACTGGAGTTGCTGCTCTGCGAGCTGCTCAACCTCATCAACGTCCTGGGGCAGTTCTTCATCGGCGACGCCCTCTTGGGGGGCCGCTTCACGGCTCCCGACCACTCAGCAGTGCCGCTTTTCCCCCTGGTAGCCAAATGCTCCCTGGACGCCATCAGCCCGAAAGGCACCATCAAGAGCCAGGACGCCCTGTGCAACCTGACCTTCAACTCCGTGCACACCACCATCTTCTACGTCGAGTTCCTCTGGTTCGTGCTGCTGACCATGGTCAGCGGCCTCGCAGTCGTCTACAGGATCCTCTGGTTGGCCTTACGGAGGCTGCGTCGCAGCCAGCTCCTGAAGGCCTACCGCAGGGCAGGCCTGCAGCAGAATTTAGACAGGTGTGCTTGTCGGTTCGGGATTGGCGACTGGCTGCTGCTGGGCCTGGTGCTGGACAACACCAACGCGGTCAATCTTCAGGAGTTCTTGAGCCACGCGAACAGTCTCTTGTTGGGACCGGCTTTATCGGACAATCACCAGCGCACCAGCCCGGTCTGAAGTCAGACTGGTCTTCAGACGTTTCAAGAAGGACTAAGAGGATGTGAGAGAGTTCACTGCTGAAGGGGTAGAATCCTTGCCCAAGAGCTATTCATGGCATAGGACTATAAATGCTCTTCATGTGCCTCCTTTGGCAACACAAGAAGTTCAACAGTTCGACGTGGGTTATGGAGGCAACCTGTGTGCTACTGTATAATCATTAACTGATACAAATGATCACCTGACACTACAAAACCTTGTCCCCTCTGCAATACTAATTCTCCGACTTGGAACCATCTGTATAACCAGGTCAAAATATACATGTACCTCACAACAGCTTAAAATTTTCAGGATTCTATTTGAATTAATCAATAAACCTATGGCGTGGGTTACATTTCCATTTGCAAAGTTGATTGCATCCTTCTTCACAGACTCGTCCTCCAACGTGACCATTAATTCCCAATACCTTATTAAGTTCCCCCAACAAGGACCATCCTTGGTAACCCATTGGTTGGAGCTGGGGAACCTACTGTACCTTCCCTCTGACCAATAAGAATATGACTCGAGTTGACCATGCATATTTAATTATCATTAGCACTCATTCTCTAGTCATCTGAATGATTATAAGGGTGAAGTGGCCCTTTGTACATGTTGTTGTTTTGTCCAGGAACTGTAAGATACCACTGCAGAATGCCCTGGTGGATATGTTCTGCACCTGCATTTTGCACAGTCAGAATGAGCACTTCCCATACTCCACTGCGCAGAATGCCTTCTGTTAAATAGTCACCATTCTCATACCGGAAGCTATGCTGCCACTGGTGTGTCGTGCGGATGTCTCCACACGCATGTTTCAAAATTAGAGTTCCTCATTTCATAGTTTGCAACTATGATTCATTTGTAATAACCTGTATATTCCTGTAAGAAAAGGAAATCCTGTTCCGGTCCGTGGCATTCAGTCTAGTTTGAAACTTGTTTTGAAGAATGTATTGGTACGATGCTGAAGCCTCTGCCATGCCCCCCAGTAAAGCAATAATTTGGCTGCGTAGGTCAAGAATGCTTCCCGGCAAGAGGTTAGCCTACTCTCACTCAAGGCCACGATGTTGTTGAGCAGCAACACTTCCACACGTCCGGCCAAACAAGTGCCAGCAACCAGCATCTCCAGACCACCAAACTTTTGCTGGAAGCCCAAAATGAGACCTTGCTGCTCCATGGGTCCCACCATCACCAACCTTCCCTTCAAGCTGCACTACCTGGTGACAGGCCCAGCCCTGGTTGTGACAGGCCTGCTGCTGCTCATCTACCGCCTCACCGAGGACGCTGTCAGGTGCGAGTCGATGGACCTGTCCCCAGAGGTCTTCAGGGACAACTGCTGGACAGAGACCTTCATAAGCCCGGTAAGCGACACTTCCGGTGCGGAGCTTTCTACGCCTGGCGTAATCATCGGCAAAGATGATGGACGCCGGATCCTCCAGCCCTACTACCACACAGTGTGGGTGCTCTTGCTGGTGCAAGGAGTCTGCTTCTTCCTGCCCTACCTGCTGTGGAAGATAGTGGAAGGAGGCATTATCGCTCAGCTGGCGTCCGTTCTGAGCAAGCCAAGCCACGGCAGCGAGAAAGAGAGGGATGTTAAGCTGAGGAACGTTGCCTCCTACATCACAGACAACGTTCGTCTCAACGACTTCTACGCCCTGACGTACTTCTTCTGCGAGTTCCTCAACTTCGTCCACGTGGTGGCCCAGATCTTCATCAGCAATGGCCTCCTGGAGGGCCGCTTCCTGGCGCCCGACAACATAAACGAGCCCTCGTTTCCGGGGCAGACTAAGTGCTTTCTGACCAGACCAGGTGCATCAGGAAACGTCATGTTGTACACCGCGCTCTGCAGCCTACCCTTCAACTTCGCCCACGCCAAGATCTTCGCCGTGCTGCACGTCTGGTTCATCCTGCTGGCCGTGGTCAGCGTGCTGGTGCTCGGCTACCGGCTGGTGTGGATCGTCGTTGTCCAGATCCGGCGAATGCTGCTCTTCAAGGCCTTCCGCAGGGCCGGCTTGCAGGAGCACCAAGTGCAGAAGTGCTTCGCCAGGTTCGGCATCGGAGACTGGTTCCTCATGGGCTACGTCATGGACAACACGCACGTGGTCAACCTGCGCGATTTCGTGAGAAAACTCGTCGGGTTGGAGGAGGTCTGATCCAGGAGTTTAGATCCGGTAGTTCAGAAGTCATTATAGGAAAACGTATAATGTATTTTTTTTTCCAATTTATTACCTTTAATTTATCGCTGGCTATATTTTTCATGAATGCAAAAAAAATATATACATTTTTGCTTCAAATACATTTAATGTGTTTAATAATAAATGAGACTTTTCAAATTATAAAAAAAAAAATAACTCAGACCCTAGTGGACAGCCAATTCTACGCAGGAAAACAAGATCAATATATGAATTATATTAAGGATTTGAAGCACAAATGTGTACATTTGTTTTGCAATGTGAGCATCCCTTTTGGTCAAAGTTAATGTTTACCCGGGCGAAAAAGTTTAATATGGCCATATATGGGCGTACGCATCCCATAAGTAAATCGGCCATGCATTGCCGTAAAAACAAGTCCACCTATTGCCATATGCTGATGCCATCATACATGGCAACGTTAGACATAGCCATGCATGCCCATATATGGAACACATTCGATTTTCTACCAAAGAATCTCATTCGTTACTGCTCACTTCACTTGATTAATTAAAGTAAATACATATCCTGTAAATATAAAATAACATAACAAGTCACTGTAATACATGCATGCACATTTTGTCATGTGTGGATGTAGATATATGTATGACCATATCTGCAATTGGTGTCATGTGTCAGAATGTCAAAACACATATGGACATGTACGGATTTTATCATGATGAGCTTTTAGCTCTGTTAGCTTTGTGTAATCACGTACCAGCAACTGCTTTACATATAACGTTGCAATGCGCAAAAGTTAATATCAACTTAACGGGTTTTTTTAAAGTAATTTCAATTGAATAATAATAATAATAAAATATTTATTCCACTTAACAAAACAGTAAAATGGAATAAGGTTTTTCCTGAAACTTGAATGTTATTGTAAATTGTTTACCAGATCGAGCAAAATCTAGTGATTTCTTTTGCGATTAAATAAATAGAATAGGTCAAATTACGCGACTTATTCCGGGATTTCCGTCCGCAATTCGGGGAAATTCTAACAGCTGACGTCATACGTGGTGTTTTCCCCCATGGTGCATTCAACCTGACCACCCAGCTGCAACACAATTTTGACCAACTTCTCAGTTGCACGCAATCACTGAAGCTGCCACGATGCAACCACCAGCCAGTCATAAACTGGGGATTACCTGACAGCAAAAAACAAAGGTGAATGAGGAAAAACCTACTAAGAACGACCTCCAAACCGTCCACTAAGACGACGACTGCGCAATCTTCCACGCAGTGTTTCACCTTTTCTTCGAAAATTTCCAAGAGTCAAGGGCTCTCCCTACAAATAACCTGGGCAGACCTTGGCCAAAACAGATAAGGTGCAACCAACGGACAGAGCGGAGGGAACGTCCAGGACCCTGTTCCAAGTGCAGGTAAATATAACGTGATAACTACAGCATAGCGTTCCACAACAACCTAGGTGCCTACAATAGTAGATTACACCACTAACTTAACAAGTGAATTCAGCCATTTTTGTTATTTCATAATTACTGTACTTGCTAAGTTTATTTTTACCGTGTAAAAATTGACGTGTAGAAAACGTGTCATAATCTGAAAGTGTCGTTTGTTTAAAAAAATAACTTCAGAAAAACAGTCTTCGGGGGTCTTGAAAGGAAAGTCCCATTTTTGGAGGTCAAAGAACGGATTTGTTCACTTTTTTTTTTAATAAAAAAGTAATACTAAAAAATGTTTTAAAAATAACTCTGGCCCTAGTAGACAATTATAATTATTCTACATAAAAAAATAATTTAGCAATTGTAATCGGCTTAAATCGTTCATTAAATGCAAAAGCCTTATTTGAAATTTAAACTGACGCCGTTCTAATGTACTTCATTACCAACGCTTACTTTTAGTTCATTGTCACTATCACTGCACTCGCCTGACCACCTTCAATCCTTTAAATACAAAGAAGATGGCCAAGCATGGTACGTTCAGGACTGCGTCCATCAGCAACATTTCCTTCCAGCTGCACTACAAGCTCACCAGCTCCATCTTGGTGGCCTTCAGCCTGGTGCTGCTCTTCTACCACATCTTCGGCCATGGCCGCATCAGCTGCAATGCAGAGGACCTAAAACTAATGGTCGATCAGTACTTGAATACTTTGTGCCAAGGCCAACTATCCAACACGAACCTCCTCCCATATCCGCAGGGTGCAGCTTCCGATCTCAAACCGGAAGCGACAAGCATCTACCAAGGATTCTACCCTTACGTCTGGTTGCTTTTCCTCTGCCAGGCTGCCTGCTTCTTGGTCCCTCACGTGGTCTGGAGGATCTTGGAGGGGGGCAAGGCCAAGCAGCTGTCCTTCGTCCTGGGCGACCCCGACCTCCGGGACAGGGACGACAAGCTGAAGCGCACTTCCGAGATCTTGACCTTTATCAACGACCTGGTTCAGCTCCATGCTCTGGGGTGGTTCATCAGAGGCCAGTACCAAGTGCAAGGGGGCCAAGCGGTCACTTCCGGCGTAGTCAACGCCACGGCCCCTTTGGCGGACATGTTTCCAACTTCCATCAGGTGCACTTTCCATCGCCAAGGCCCTTCCGGACTTCCCCAGCGCCACTCGGCCCCTTGCAGCTTGCCCCTCAACACCCTGCACCACAACATGGTGGACTTCTTGGCCTTCTGGTACATTGGCTTGTTCGTCATCGCTGCTCTGGCTCTGGTCTACCGGCTAGTGTGGCTGTGCTCCGCCAGGCTGCGCCAAGCGCTGTTGCTTCAGCACTACCGGAAGGCCTCCTGCCAACACCTTTTGGATGATAACATGGAAAGTTTTGGGATTGGAGACTACTTTGTCTTGGGCGTCATCCTGACAAACACTCATCCGGTCAACCTGCAGGACTTTCTGTGCCTTGTCCATGGACGCAATATGGACGGGAAATCGGATCGGGGAAATGTGACGTCGTTGAACAAAGGCATATTCCAAAGAAGCAATGCTATAGCCTAGACTGCCTACATTGATAATTTCAATGTTTGAAAACATTTACAATTTTGCATGTGCATTGACCCCAGCACTGCGAAAGACATAACTTGAAGTTCAATATCTTTTGTGATCACAATTATTTAAGAGATTATCGAACCTTTAGAATCCATATTCTTAGCGATTTTCTTATCCTTAGTTTGTTTCACATATGTATGCATTTTTCCGAAACTACTCGGAGAATGTTCATAAAATGTAATATTTAGGACAATCAATGCCAAAAACAGAAAGTTATTTTATTCATATTCATTCATATTGTTTTCGAATACTTTTCCTAAATTTGTTTCACTTTCCTTTAATCCTTTATGCATTTCTCCTAAACTACTCGGAAAATGCTCTTAAAACGTAATATTTGTGCTTATATTTCTTTATGTTGTTTTGGAATGTCCACACATTTGAACATCTGGCATTCGAGAAAAAAAACAACAACATAACATTTCTTTTTTGATGAAATGTGGCATAGAGAACTATTTTACTTAAATGACTGGACAAAATTTTAAGAAGTCAAAATGAATAGATTAACGCTCAAATATTTTGTTATACATGTATACTGCCGTTTGTATAATACTTTCTTTTCAATGCAATACTTCAATAAATATTGCTGTAATATATGGTCTTGTTCTATTACATGTGGTTGTCACGTAGTCACCTTAATTGGAGATAGTGAAAACGGTAAGAATGAACAGAATTACCATGAAAGGGGCATTTTGTGTAATAGCATTGCGTATCAGGCAATTCAAATAAAACCTGCAGCAAACACAGCGAATTCAGTTGTACTACGTCTCATAATCAGAAATATTGACGAATTGTCATGAACAAAAATTCAAAAAGGTAAGCCATCAAAATTGCATTTTCATTCTTAACAAATTCCTCAATAATTAGACGATTTCAAAACAACAAACAACTCTAGTTAATGTATCCTTTGTTATTTAAAATGTGTTTCAAACATACGAATTTGAAATACAAGCAATATACTGCACTGTTCATTTATGCAAATTAGCTCAGATGGAACTCCAGCACACTGACGCGTGTGGCGCCATCTACTGACAGTATTGAGAAACTGGATTTAAATTTCAAATTACTATTCAGATTTAGATTCAGACATGCAAACATGACGGCAAAAACGAATACGAGCATTGTTTGCAAATCAGTTCTTTTTTTTCAGGTCTTTTTTCAGTAAAATTAACGCATGCTCAAATGCCAAAACATAACAGTAATTTCCAATAAACGTGGCAAACGAAATTCAGGTGAAAAGTAAATTAAATAAATCCCACCAATTTATTAAAATCAGCTAATTAAATCAAATTTTGAACATGTTTTATGGCCAGTATTTTGAACTCGCAATGTTATAAATTAATAAATATCAAACGTCTCTACAATTAAATATTAAAAACGTGAACACCGGAAGTAATTTCAAATTTCGATCCAGTTTCATTGAACGCTCAATAGATGGTGCCACACGTACAGCTACATCTCAGCAGAAATTTAACAGCAGCGTCCAGTGGTGCCACTTAGGGGCCACGAAGAGCAACATAATATTCCGAAAAATGGCGGAAATTTTGAAACGTTTTCCAATCCCACAATCAGCATGAGATGCCATGTGATGGCGGAATCAATCCATTTAACCCAAAATTGTAACACAAATTGCACTTTAGAACATTTAGAAGTCGGGTAAAAAGCACGGTCGTGGTCGATAACTGAGATACTATCCCAGCATTCAACTGGATATATTGTAGAATTTAACCACGACAACCACAATTAGGGTAGCCGACCCGGGGTTTGAACCCTGGTCTCCAGAATGCAAGGCGGATACGCTGCCACTAAGCCAACTTGCTCGGTTTGCGGCGCTGCAGAGAAACCAGATCGGACCAAGAGTTTAATAAAACAGGGTTTCACAACCAGTCTAGTTTCTTGATCGATTGTGCAGTTCTTGAAAGCTGGCAGCCAAAATGCTTCAGGTGAACAAATCCCTATAATCACCAAGTTTGCCGAATGCCATTATCTCCCCCCCTTGCAGAAGTCAGAAAAAAACACATGCACATGGGCATACAAGAGAAGCATTCCAAGGTCCTAATAACCTTGCTGGCATCCCTCTCATTCCAATGTTATCTTGATCATCCGCCGTCCCAATCCACCCCGTAGCACAAGCGGACATCCTTAAAATTTGGGTCCCATGGATGGACTTCTGTTTTGGTCCCAAAAATGCATCCCCCGTACGTCTAAATGCACACCTAAGACCAATTAAGGGCTTGTTTTTTCGGTCCCACTGCCATCCGGGCATGGTCTGCTACTTCCTGGCGTTGAGAACCTGGGTCTGAGCAAGCTGAGAAACAGCCAAATTTAGCCCTCTTTTTCCCACACCTGTTTTACCCCAATGCGTGGAAAGCAGAGGTAGCACTCAGCCTCCCATTGTTTTACGACCAGGTCTCCTTGGATCCCGCATCAGTGGAGCGTCTGGCTGCTTGGCCCGGGGCAGGCGTGGCGCTGGTGGTAAGATATCACCTGTTGATTGAAGGAGGTCACCTTGAGGGGAACCTGTCTGAGCATTTCGAGGAATCGAAAAAGGGGTACCGAGAGAAAAACTTTCAAGGTAAGGTAGGTTTAAAGGGCCTGGAGAGGGGGCGTCATTGGTGAGCATTCCTCATCCCCCCCGGGGGCCGCGGGTTCGCGTCTGAGGATCTCCACCAATGGCTGAAGCAAAGCCCAGGTCATGAGCACTTGCCGGCCGAGTGCGTTGGCCCCACCGACCGCAACAAATCCACCTGGGCCCCCCTCCTCCCCCATCACCTCACCCGCCATTGTGCACGCGTTGATCCGTGGCGCACGTACGTGTACGTGTAGCGTCATTAGCAGCGAAACAATTTCGGAGAAAAAAACAACAACTGAAAACAACATAAGCCGAACCAAGCTTTGGCGACTTGAGGCAAGTCGACCTCTGGTTTGGGTGCTGAGCCCAAAAATGAGTCCAGGAGAAAAGATGAGCGTCTTGGCTATTTGCAAACCACTGCCCAGTACTTGGAATTTGTTTTCTTGGCTGGTATTGGCAACTGAAAAATCTGCCCAGCTTAGAACCCCAATGGGCATGTTAGTAAAAAAAGATTGTGGACATTAAGAAACTGCAAAATACCAATCCTTAAAGTCTTGACTAATTGACTTTAGGGGTATGAGGATCTACAAAGCAACCACTGAGGTGAATGGCAAGGACTTGTCATTCCGATCCATAATATTGTTCTTCTGCAATCTGTAGTATTTTTTATTAGTTTTTCTTTAATCTGTAGTATTTGTAGAAATTCTTTAATCTGTAGTAATTTTTGTAGTTCTTCAATCTGAATTATTTGTAGTAGTTCTTCAATCTGAATTATTTGTAGTAGTTCTTCAATCTGTAGTATTTTAATAGTTCTTCTTCAATCTGTAGTATTTTTTAGTTTTTCTTTAATCTGTAGTATTTTTAGTAGTTCTTCTTCAATCTGTAGTATTTTTATAAGTTTTTCTTTAATCTGTAGTATTTGTAGAATTTCTTCAATCTGTAGTAATTTTCTAGTTCTTCAATCTGAAGTGTTTGTAGTAGTAGTACTTCAATCTGTAGTAATTTTAGTTGTTCTTCTTCAATCTGTACTATTTTTTAGTAGGTAAGTACCTTTATGACACTAAAACACCCTTATAGTACCCTTATTTGAAACTTAAAAAATACCATCATTATAAACCTTTGAGTAACAATAGAGAGGCCACCCAGAAGCGACTAATACATTAAGTAGGTTACATGTACATAACATACCAAATGACATTAATTTGCTGAGAGTTATGTAATGAGGGTTGGAACTTGGAGAATGTTTCAGTTCTTCAAAAATGCCATTGCCGTGGATGTGCAAGCACATTAACCCAATTACTTGTGAAGACCCTGAGAAAACTAAAGCAATGGTCTTAGGGAAATGTGAGTTCTCATCTTCTTCGGTTTTCAACCCTGCATGTTGTAGACTTTTCAGGGGTAATATAGGAGAAGAAAAGCTTTCATCTTCAACACTGTCCAAATTAGATTATCACTACATGTGTTCTACAGTGCCCAAAAAAGATCAATAATCATTACATTAGTAATGTTTACTCATGCCAAGACCCACACGTTGAAGACCATTCAAAGGTCTTAGGAGACGAAGATCTTTCATCTTTAACAGTGTCCATAAAAGATCGATAATAACGCATCCGTTCTACACATCCAAAAAACAGAAATAGTAATTGCATAAAACCATCATCTAATGCTAAAACCGACATGTTGAAGACCCTTCACACTTCTTATGAGAAGAGCTTCCACCTTCAATGTCCAAAAAAGAACAAATATCACTGCATTCGTTCATCTCATGCTAAAAACTACAAGGAAACTACCCTAAAAGCTGAAACGTTTTCATCATAGGACATATTCTCATCGCCTACAGTGTCCAAAAAATGACCAATAACCATTACATATGTTTTTTCAATTCATCTTCTTCATCTTCAGCTTTCATCTTCAGTATCCAAAAAAGAGCAAAAACCTTGGCATTACTTTCTCTGATGGTAAAAACTACATGTAAAATACCCTAAAATGCCCTTGTCCAAAACGATCACTAAGCATTGCATGATTAATTCGCACCCGTTTCGTCATCTCATGCTAAAATATGCATGTTGAAACCCCATCAAACGTATAGAAGAGCTTTCATCTTCTTTATTGTCCAAAAACTCCA
>JAQIXS010000979.1:0-35685 GCA_034700785.1 Rossiulus vilnensis | reverse complement strand
AAGCCTATATGTTGACACAATCTTGCAGTGATGACTTTTCATAACATGGCCTTTTAACTTCCCGCTCCAAATGTTCATCGCATAATTCCAAAAATCGCTTAACATTCTCACCACTAGCCCGATGCAAGCCAGCATTTAATCGATATCAGGGTACATGGAAAATTTCGGTGAGCCACACACGCTTGACGTCACACGTCTAATCAATGACGTCATCGATAAAAGCGAAGTAGTTCCCTTAGATTTAATCGAATAATCTCGACTAAAACTGTGGAAATTGATGGCTTTTCCAGCGCATTAATTATGGTTGAATATTATGAAATCGGAAATGAGTCTATTCCTAGACGCTGTTGTTTGAATGCTTCTTTGAGAGATGGTCTGTGTAAGAAATCTCTAGTATGCACACACATACATGTGTACATGCTTGACACATTTTAGTTTCTAGCCTACAAGTAATAGCCCTTTTGTTAAATTGACTGCGCGTGATTTACGCAGACTTGCTGTGGCGCTCGAAGCCATTTTTAAAGTACGGTGTGTTTTAATTGTTCGAAACTGACAGAAATTCCTTTAAATATATTGCTTTTCCAAATAACAAAGAAAATTAGACGCCAACTATTGTGTTTTGCCTCGTACATTGTATCGGGGACTTGCGTTTTGTTCTTGTAACAATCAGAAATCAACAAAGGGAAAAGGCAACCAGGCAAAATCCTTCATTACAGCCAAACCTGGAGTCTTTAGATGAAAAATTCGGAATATGCAGAATAAAATTAAATTTCAAACTAATATGCTTAGCATTTAAGCTAATGAGGTACATGCTGAAACTTGCACGTGAACATTTTAAATTGCTGTGCATTTGATGAAAATATGTGGGGAAGATAAGAAAGACAAAATTTTACATTTCCCGTGATTTCTCATGAGGTGGAATTTCGCTACTGACATCTCTCAAATTGAAAATAACTTTTCAAATTTAATAACTAAGATACGTCCGAAATCGCGCTATGCTACTATATCGTTGATAAAATGTTTTATTAAATTAAATCGAAACATATTGCTTAAAGAACGAAATAATGTAGTTCTTTGTCCAGGCGCACACAATTCGATGTGTGACTAAAAATAATAATAGAACGGAAATAAATTCAAATGATATCTAATTTTACCATTCCCAACTGAATTAATGACTACTAAATGGCTGATATAAAATAACTTTGCATGACTAATTAAACAGGATTTGGTGCAGTGCGACAATATCTTTGCTGACAATATTATTTAATTGGCTTGAGATTGAATCGGTGTGCTGCATCATGCAGGCATTAAATTCAACTCATCTCAGTATTCTATACTTGCAGCAAAGATGCAGAGTATGCTACATGGTAAGTGGTGTAATCCATCGACCCAATTTATGCGGTAGAATCAACCGCATTATTGTGAACACCAACATTATTGCCAAATTGAATTTCTTATAGCTTAAGGCTATTCATTGGAAAAATTCCAGTTGGCATTTCTTGACCATTTGTGGCTAACGGTCATGCAATTGTATACGTTACTGAAGAGCGTGAGAAACACAGGACCCACTTATACCGTCGTTTGACATGTCCTATTTATTTGTGAGCACCAAAATTCGAACTAATCCATAACTTGATATGGGGCTTGTTGTCTCAAAAGGTTTCGCTGTCTGGAATGTCCAGATGCTGCATCCCTTAGATATGCAGGGGCGATTTGAGCATTTTAAAAGAGCTTTTAACCCCTGTGAAAGCGTGTGATATATCATGTTTCTTAACGCTTTAACAGTTTTTTTAATGAACCCGATCTGACAGTGTCAATTCTATGACTTGAGGCGATACCTGCATTCGCGTGAATGTTATGAAGCTGACTAACATCATCTGAAGTCCATTTGGAGTCACGATTCTAAACAGTTAAAACCAAGATTGAAACGCGTTAATAAGCTTCCAATACAACTATCAACGTCATTTTTGCACTTTTAGTTTTAAAAAGTGACAAGTATGCCAGGCACAGCGTTGTTACTAGATAAAACTGGTTTCGTTACAACATTGTTTTAAAAACTATGGTCGGAATGTTAAATTAACGGTAACGGATCCCATGAAGTTGTTGATAATGGAATTTTGAATTACAATTTAGCAGTCGATATAGGCGTTCTGATTTGTAAGCCACCACTCCCTTTTTTCTATTACGCTAAACTTGCCAATTTCCCTCTTGAGCCTTAATTTTTTTTGTTGTTGATCAGATAGGCCTATTCAGTACCGGTATGGGTCGCTTTTTGAAGTTCAACTATCCGACATTCACCAAAGCCATTGACACCCAAACTTGTTTGAAAAGGAAGGCAAATGGCCGCTGCTGGATTCGAGCACCGACTGTCATTGTTAGCTGTGCGCCGTTCTTTCTACGTTATGGCGCTGAATTATTTGGTCAACCTTCCCTGATGAAGAAGATCATATCTGCAGCAACCAGGTGGTTTTTCGCATCGGTGCTTTGGAAAAGCATCGGATAAATTCACGGCGATTTTATTTTATAACGACAGTCCAATGCCAATCGATTGCCAGCACCATTTTCTGTTCTTTTTTTTTTTTTTTTTGCAAATTTGCACCAGGGTTAATTTCGAGGAAGCGCCCTCACTCACCGTGGTTTCTTTTAAAAATAACCACGGCTATTGTTGAATAATTATAGAAATTTGTTAAGATTGGAGGGGTGAGGGCAATTTGGCCACGTACAGTTAATTACCAAGCAATATTAGGGGACTGGTTCCATACGCATGGATAGGCGAAAAGGTTTTCAAAATGGCGTCCGCAGCGATGCGATTACCCAGTTTCAAACTGAAAAAGTACTTAGTCGGCAGGCCTAGCGGAAGAATGTGCGAGTCAAAAATAAATTATAAGGTGAGGCCCTGAGTGCGAAATAATTGTTTAGGGGCCGGGGCCTAAGGGCTTTTTAGCCTCGCTGACCATGACAAGAGGTCAGTTGAGGCGTACTTCAGCGTGAAAACACGTTTGGTTGCCAAGGCAACTAAAGCGTTCAGAAATTCCAAAACCAAAATACCTCCATTTTATTATTAGCTATTGGAGTGGTCAAAGAGCCAAATGTGAATGCCCACCGTCGCGAAGAAAAAACGTCATTTCGGACTATTTTTCTTCTTTTTTTTTTTTTTTTGAAAAACAGCTATTGGCTACCGGTGAAAGAAATTGAATTGAAAGAGGCATTTTTCCATTTGTTCCAAATTTTGAATAGACGTTTTAAGAAAGTTGGGAGTTTATGGAAACCTGTCAGGCTGCTATTTCCCAGGTGGTGACGTTGTTCTGGTTTGGATTGGGCCGGATTTTTCGAGGGTCTTTTGATACAATTTCTATTGAATGGGACCAGAAAAGCAAGAGGACACAACAGGCCATGCGTGAACGGCGGCGCTGCTGCGTGCTTCTTGTTCGAAAACCACTTTTTCTAGCGATTTTTTTTCGCCAAATAGAGCATTATCAGCATGCTTCTTCCAGCGCAAAACCTGGACCATTATTTAACTTTTCAATTGAAATTAATGTCAACCCGGCTCGTCAATCTCGTTAAGCGTGATAAGACTTGGTGGCACTGACGTGTTCTGCACAACCATTAAACAAGGTTCCCTCACAGCGGGTTAAAATGTATTTTAGTTAAGATTGCTTAAAAGCCAAAAAAATGCCATCAAACGTTAGGCAAACTAAAACGCATAGTAAAATCGAGAATAATTGACATCAATGACGTATTACAAATGAAGTGAGCAGGTTATTATTAATTAATAATGCCGAATAATACCAAATTAAAATTTTTATTACAGATATAGACTTCATTGTTTTTTGTTTCAAATACTATATCACAATGGTAAGATGTGTTTTTTTTCAAATTAATTTTCTCTCTCAGATTATTTTCCATTATTTCACATTATATCAGGATAACATTAGTGATATCACTAAATTGTTTACTAATATCAGCATTATTATATTGGTAGGCTATATTTGTAATGATATCTATAGATTTTTCACAAGGGTTTGTCAGATTCAATTTGGTTAATTCGAATGGAATGCGACAAAAGAAATATTCACTCAAAATTGTTTAAATAAAGCAAATATAAATTGCGCTAAACAATTGCATATGTCATGACAAACTATCTTACCAATTACATTTAAAATAAATGTTAAATCTGAAAACGTGATAACAACCATATGTATTTGAACATTAGTTTTAGGGATCTGATGAAATTGTCACACATCCAAGTTGGACTAGCGAATAGGCGGCAAGCTTGACGTTCAAATTGTGCGGTTTAATGTTAGCTTGTAGTCTGATAGACCTCCAGCAGCTGCACTAGTGGAATTTTCTATAAATAACTCAAACCCAGAAATAAATATAATGATGAGGATTAACTGCAAAAGTATATCACTACACGGGCTGGAGATGTTTTTATGAAAGATCTTTAGCGTAAATAAAAAGCTGCAAATCCCATATACCCATGCATCCTTGATTTTGTGCTGCTGTCGGTACAGTATTAGGTGAACCATTCGTTTGGCACATTTCACACAAAATGCAAGGACGATGTCAAAACTTGTTGAGAATATTGAAAGTTAATTTGATTAAAAATGATAATTTCAGCGCGGGCTTGTTTACTCACCTCGTTTTACTTGCGCCTTGACGCTGACTTTGATTTTTTCCTGAGTAGCATCTTGTATGTTGAACAAGGTGGGAATCCTCTGTGGAAGAAGAAATCGTAAACATTAATGGCACGACTCTCTCTGTAACTACACGAACAATGCGTGTTTAACAATTGAAAATTGCTAGAAAACGTTGGTTCTAACAAAGTGTTACGTGAAAGTTGGCTTGCTTCACGCATGTTTTCAATATGGCGGAGGCCACGACGCGATTGGCACCTTTTAATGCGAGTATAGATGCAAGTACGTCTATGTATCATCATCTATGTTGACTATTTCCGAGATAAAAATAAATAGGCCTATTGCGAATGAGCAAACTGAAATAGCAAAATGCATTTGCTATTATTAGGTTTCTAGGGTGTCTTTTCTCAAATGCCGAATGTCAAATGCATTAACACGGTGTCGATGCAAAAGAGGAATTACAGTGATATTAAAATTTTGGGGGAATTTATCGATGAGGTCTTTGAGAAGGAAATTGCGATTCACTGCCGACGGGGGTCCATAGTAGACCTAAGCTCACCGAGCTTAAGTATTTATTGTGGAGATTATCACGAGAAATAAATTTGAAAAAACGTATGTAACTGCTATTCTACAATTCAGGTAAAAACTGCGTCTGACCCAATTCGAAGAATAGGTCTAAATCAATTTGAAAGAAAACAAAAGCGATTGTTGTTTTTTCCCAAAAATATTTCATTTATGACTGTCATAAATAGGTCAGCAATTCCTCCCCCAAATATAAAATTAACAGTGCTTCATGCTTGCCTCCCCCAACCCTCCTTTCCTTTCATCTTTCACCTCTTATTTTCACATTTTAGTGTTTTTGGTTTTGACTTCCTGAACCTATTAGCAAATTATACAGTAGTAGAAATATGTACCGCTGAAGCATAACAACCCGTGAATAATTTTCTGAATTAGTTCGCAGAACTACACTTTGTTCAAAATTCCAGGCATCACAATATCTATCTAATAATTGTGTGGCGAGGCTTTTTTTTCTGGAAATTCAAATGGCCATTTGGGCCCCGGGCTTGAATATGTCCGTGACTCGTGTCTCAGGGTCAAACGCGGTATTATTTTCTTGAGATTATGAACGTGCATACGTCTTTTTCTCCCCGAGATATTCTCACCCACCATTTTACCTCCTGTTCAGTTCATGTATTTCATTGTTTTGTTGCTTGCTAGTAGAAATTTCGTTCGCTTAAGTACAAATTTCCTGAACTATTCGGGAGGAAAATACCAATGCAGAAAAAAGGGCAAAGAGAAAATCGTATTCGTACCTGAATTATAAGTTCTTTAATTTTTTTAATTAAAAATTGTCGAGAATTTTACTATGGCCGAATATAAATGACGAACCACATGAACAATTTTGGAGTGATCTAGAAATGTTGCCAAGTTTAAAAACAGACGTGGAGACGTTTTTAAACGCAAACAACTGTATGTGCTTGTTATAATCATACTTAAGTCAATCGAAAATTTGGCAGGTATAATCAATCATTCTTGCACTTTTGTCAACTACGTAGGCCTATATGGAATAGGCTTCATCCATTTAAAAAGTATCGGTCTAGGTCCTTAAGACATTCCCTTTCTGGAAAAAAAACCCTTCGCTATGTTCACCGATTCTTTTAAAATGCATTTTTTATCACGTTTACTATGAATAAAAGTAGCAAAATCTTTCATTTTATAGACGATTTTTCCCCAAAATCAGGAATTTTAGAATAGCCAACATTTACATGCAAAATTTGGTTTAATTTGTTAGAAAAACTTTTGCAAAAATAATTCATTTTAAATGAAAGGTGTAAAATGGTAAAAAACAAAGGTTTTGAAATACATGTACTTTAAATAAATTCCAAATTATAAACATTATTAAGCCTTTAAAAATGCGTGCCAAAATGTAACGTAGCGTTAAGAAAAACGCCCCCACCCCCTTTGTAACAAAACAAAGCCTCGCCCCCTAGCGTTATATAATTTATGGACAACCCTTAAGATGTAGAGCAATTAATGATTTATGAGAGAAAAACACACGATAATAAAAATACTACGCAGCCGTTACAAAAAAAAGTTAATTATTACAGCTATTGCAGATTTATTATTTATCTTCACTTATCTCTCTCATACCCCCGCCTCCCCCGAAAAAAAAGGATTCGTTAAGCAGATCCCATTCCTTCACAAATTCGCAGTATTTTGAACAGCTGTATGCAATTTGTATTTGCTATCTTTGATGTACGTCTTCCACTTGTAGTTTCAATTTGACCACCACATCACCTTAAGCTTTTCATTACAAGGTTTCCTTCTCTTTCGAGTCCTTTTCCTAGATACACTAAACTGAAGATTTTTTTTGCAATCATCAACGTGTGCTTAAAGCCGTGATATGACAAACGCACGCATTCTGCTAAGAAATCAATTGACTCAAATTGCAATAACTGTGCTTAACATATGCGGTTTAAGACATCGATTGCCCGCAAAAAACGCAATTATGCTCCTTACATCGCAAGGTTCAAACATCTACATGTACAATATATTCGCTTTTAACTGTGCATGCATTTTCCAAATCCGTGACGTCATATCTGAACATCTTGCAATTAGAAACAAACGCTACGTGCATTTCATCTTGGTAAATATGGTGGAAGATTGCTAGGTCGAAGACGACCCATTTTTCCAGCCAAAAATGTATTTGGTACATGCCACGAAAGAAACCACGCCAAGGTCTTACAACATTGCAAACACGCAGTCTTGGGACAATCATTCAGAATATTCCTACGTGGAGGTAGAGCAGAAAAAAGCGGAACTCTGTGAGAGTTAACATATCTAACACGGCAGGAAGAAACAGCCAAAACTGGCCTAACAAACAGTTGGCATTTTCTTCCAGCTGCTCTTTCATTGATGGTGCAGGTTCACAACAATTTCGGCAAAATGGTCGTGGCAAGCTACGAAAATATATGTGGGGCATACCATGACTTTGAAATAGGGGAGAAAACGTAAACAGAGGGGATAATACGCGTTATGTAGGGTAGGATGATGTCATCTACCCAAAGACGAGGGGGAGAAAACAATTTAAATGTGGAAAAGTACCCGTGTGTCGTACACATGTCAGCAATTAAATGAGGGCAAGGAAACGGTGGAAAATTGTCTTTTCTCAATGGAATCCAGAGCGTTCTTGGTTGAATGTACGTGGACATTTTCAAAGAAACCTTGCAAAGGAAATGACAGGTGCTTATGCCACGTACATTATAACGCTTAATCGCGACAATAATACAAAAATGGTAATACAGCGTATGAGATTTGGACCTGCAGTCCATGTAGGCCTATTTTATCTTCGGTAAAGAATAACACTGAGAAAGGCGCGAGTGAAGTGGTAACTACCGTCTTATTTTAAATGGACCAGCTCATTGGGGTCCGAGGCCATGTGGAGCCACATTCAGAAATGGGTCCCGTGAACGGGAAATGTTACCATCTTCAAAAAAAACCCACTACTTGTAACGAAATAGCCGCTAGGAAAATACGCTGTAGGTTTTTGCATCTTGATTGGAGGAAAAGGGACCATGTAATATATACTATATAGGACTAAACCGTGTCATTAGACCCCAGTTTGCGGGAAGTAAAAACCAGCTGCCCCCAGAACTTCCTGAGAAAATAAAAAAGAGGGAGAAAAAAATAACCACAACATCACACGTATTCCAAAACTGGGTACCGTCAGGGATCGTTCGAAAATAACGGTTCCATAAGGATGATAAGGCGTAAGGGCTATCCACTGCAGAATGATTGTCTGATGGTGAATATATCCTGGTTTTCTCAATTAGTAAACAGCCTTGTTTGGTGTAACATTTTAAAATCTTTAATCTACATGTGCAGTTTTTAAACATCGCCAGAAAATCCGAATCTAGGTTCATTTTTTTTCCACGTTCGAGTTTCGATTCTTGCCATTCTTTGATATTCTTTTTATTCAGATTACTTCACAATTTAAAAAGGTTAAAACATGTCTGCCTGTCTTACATAGATGATTTTGTAAAGTAATCTTTCCAAAAACAAAAGTCGTTACGATAAGGACGTACATATGCATTTACTCTAAAATATAATACGCTGCTTATAGTAACCATTACAGTATTAAAAATATTCAGTACATGTGCATTTCGGAATATTTAAAAATAGCGAAGCAAAGAACTAGAACTTCATCAATTACCATGAAAAAATAACACATGCGATAGAAAGCTATTTTATCAGTCAAATGATTATGACAATGATTAGATTAATTTAACGAAGGAGCCCCCTATAGCATTAGCCAGTTGCAATTAAAATGAGATACTAACTAGCCTACAGTACATGTATAACGACCGGGCAACATCTGCTGATTTTCGTTAAAATTCAACCTTCCTTTTTGTTAATTCCAAGGATTAAGTTTTGACCCAACAACGCCATATGCCATATGGACAGTCAGCTTACAGTGAAAGGCAAAACTCCCAAATAATACTGTACATGCATGCACGCACACAGAGGGTGGATTTCCGGTCAATTAAAGCCTCGTAGTTAACCAGATCCGAAGCGACATCTATTTTTGACTAAGTGCATTCATGTTACATACTTTTTTGGTGCAGGTGTGCAGCTCATAACGGCCCGTATGAATTTGGCTGTTTAGAGAAGGTAATTAAATTGTGCGTTTTATAATTTTGCATGACTATAGTATAATGACAAAAAAATGGCTGTTACCGAAACGATGTTTATACCATCCATAATGTCATTGAGCAACGACAATGAAGAGGTAAATAATGACTTGATTCCGGTTAGCCCACAGCAATTTTATAATAATAAAATGAATTCAATGAGGTAGATTTTTTTTGCGTGTTAATATCTGTACTCCGCCTAATGCGTCACGTAGATCCTCCTAATTGCTTAAAAAATTAAATTAAGAATTTGAAAAAAAAACGTAACCAGCAACAAGAAAAGTAGAGAACGAGTCCGTTATAAAAAATGAGAATTGACATAACTTTACAATCCCTACTTAAAATGTGTAAACTACAATCCTCGTGAGTTAATAAAATTCGCAAAATAAATTCTCTCTTCAAAAACTCTTTGGAAGGGTGGGAGCACTCGTGTCGTGCATTGTAATACGTCATTAAGGCACGTTCGAATACACCAAAATGCGCATTTGCCCAACCGTATTTCTTATGCGTGCTTTGCTTCTGAACTTTTATAGCGATAATACAATTCACAGTTTGCGTGATTATCGGAGAAAATGGCATTTTTACATAAATTCTCTTAGGATTACGTTAATTCTGACACTCAATAGAAAACTGAAGTTTTTCTTTTATGTCTCGAATCATATGTTTGGAAGGTTTTCGATGCTTATTTTTAGAGTACATAAACGGCTCACGCAGGCAGAATTGATGCATTGCTTTTGTTTTTTGTTGAAGCTTTTCCATTGTATGGGCGTTGAGTCAGTGAGACAACAACGAACCATTGTTACATAACACGAGAGACGGGGGGTAAGATTTTGAAGTTTTATTCCCGGGCTTACGACAACTTTTACGTGTCATAAAAAGCCCAATTAAAGGGAAACGCAACGCCGTAAACAATAGGCAAATTCCAACAAACTTCCAAGCGTAAGTCCATCATAGATCGGATACGAACCTCAATACCATGCTTTGAACTACGAGGTAACATTCCCTGCACGATATACCATGACTTTCCCCCTGATTCTTCTTGAGGCTCGGCGAATTTCAAACTCTAATCCTATCTGACTAAATTCCGCAAATTTTCCAATCGGCGATTAATCTTCCAAAACTTGGGTTTATGGACGAAGCCCCAATCAGAAACAATTTCGTTGCGGACAAGACGTAAAATGGTTGTACCAAGATCAAATACGTTCTATGATGATTTAAAAGCGAGTCTGAGCAAGTTGACAAGCTTTCACATTATGGTAGCATTCTATGACTGGTTTGACTACGTGTACTGCCTCGCATTACAAACCACAGTTGTGGGACAATGACGTTAGTATTTGTAGGAAGCCAAACCCATCTTATGCGGGTGGCTATGGTCCTCATATCTCATTTTGGGGACCTACACATCGACAACGCCATTAACATGGCCATCAATCTGTTCATATGTTTTTGTGGTTGCAATATTTAGATATTTATTAAATAAACTCGCACGAAGTTCGAAAAGAACTTGTGTTACCCCATGGCAACAATACAGTTACAAACACTATTTTAACAGCACTAATAATAAACAATAGAAAACATCATAAACCCCAAGCACAATTACAATACAACTTGTACTATCTTCCGATATATTTTCAATTCTTTTTTTCAATTTACCAAGCACATCCATTGTCAAAAGGTTTTCCGGCAGTCAATGGCATTAAGTCCATTGATTAATCATTGTTTTATGTAAGCGGACCCCTGTCCTGGGTCTTGGTTTTGAAAAGTGCTAGTTCTCCCATAGCCGACTTCTTTAAAACAGCATCCGATAATCGAACCCACCTTTTAGAATTACAATTTCGCCAAGATCGACTGAGTCTGAGACCGATCTCAAGTGCGGTGCCTTCCTCAGCGAGGTTAGTGAATTATTCACACGTGCTATGTTCATCCGCAATGTGCAATAAGGACTTCGATCAGGCCGCATACACCGAAGATACAAAAGGGAAAAAAAATGATAACAAGAAGAAATTGTGCTGGGGATTGTATTATCCGCCATAGTGTTTATTACTTCGGGGAAAAAAGTCCGGGGAAAGTAGGCTAATGTGGAAACGGGAGGGAAGAAAACGGGGAAGGGAGTTGGGGGAGACCCCCTAATGGGAAAGAGAGAGTTAAAGGGAAAAAAAGCAGTGTCATTGACCTTGTCAGACCGTTAAAATGGCGTGGTAGTAGCGCTGATAGTGGCAGCGGTTGGTAGCGAGTGCACTTGTACTGGGCGAAAGAGTTAAAAGGGAGATGCGCGTTTGTTTAAAGGGGAACCACAAAGAGGGAAACAAAAGGAGAGGGGAGTTTCGGGAAAGGGGCAATTATTTGAAGACGGCGTGTTCGACAACAACAACAAACAAAAACAGTAGCGCATCTTCCACGGTGTCGCCTTCAAAGATAACCCCTTGAGAAGGGCAGGAAAGTAGGCCAGCGAAATCAATGTCAAGATCGATGACACGGGAAGACCCCCAGCGCAAAAAAAAAGCAATCTCATTGAGTAACAGGCAGGAAAATCAATGAAGGTCAATTATTTAATATTGAGGTTTAATCTCGGCTGAGTCGGTGATGGCATGATGGGTGCGACATCGGAAACGAAATGAACACGACGGAAGTGCAGTGCGCTCCGCAATCGTGTCTATAAATGATCTCTGATCAATCGACGTTCTCTATACATGTACCAAACATTACATTGCTTAAGATTTCCATCACTTATCATTCACCATATCGATGGCACGATAGGATGTTCTTTAATAAACTAGGAATCTCCAATCATTTTTGAGGGTACAATCCTTACAACGAAAAAACGTAGAACGCATCCCCGAACTTAGTATATGTTTTCTTTTATTTCTATCTTATCTTGGGTCATAATCGATGTTTTTTTAACCTTAAAATGTATTTTAGCTTTCATTTCTGTGCAGTATAACAAAAATGTTTAGAAAAACAATTATTTGACGGAAAGATGTATAGGCAAAGTAATTTTGAAAAACGCGACTAAAATGGCATACAATGTATTTTTTTAAACATGGTCGGAAATAATGACGTGTGCAGTGTAAGTGGCTCTCTGCGAAAAATTACACTTCAGTATTTTTGGCCTTGATATACCATTATTCCGAGTTGTATTTCTGAATAACTCATCAATAATAATAATAGTTTATTCCAATAAGGAGGAAAAGGAATATAAAGGTTGCAGGCAACACTTACAAATATCCTGTCACGTTTCAATATACAAAGCAATATACTAACATTATGACTTCTTTAGGAAGAGAAATTTTGTGTCTGTGGAATAATTGGAGGCATGGTCATGTATGATAGTGAGATGATAAATTAATAACAGGCTTTCAAATCTGTCTCAATCCTCCTAATTTCTAAACTTTCCGCACCCAACCTCTTCAGTCTTTCCTGGTAAGTTAACCCTGCCTGATATTCCTACAAGCCGCTTTGTAAACCGGGGTTGCACAGTTTCCACTATCAGAATCTGTCCGGCTATGTGGAGACCAAATTTCACTTGAAGATTCTAAAATTGGTCAAACAAAAGACATAAAGGGTGCCCGCTGCTTTCGTTTGAAAACATTTTAATATTAAATACGCTCAACGTTGAGCCTTGACAGCAATACTGGAACTATGATTGCCAAATTCCAGATCATTCTGAAATATAATGCCTAGGTTTCTCTGACAGATTACCTCAGGAATAACTTCATTACCAATTCTGTAGAGATAGTGGATATTTTTATAGCCAATATGCATTCTAGACCATTTTTCAATAGATAAAGGTAGCTGCCACGTCAAGGACCAAGAGACTTAATCCAAAACAGATTGGAGGAGTTTCCTCTGAGAATCAGTGTTTGAGTTTCTAAATAGTTTTGCATCGTCAGCAAAAGCAAAAATAGATGGAACTTTGTGTATTCAATAATTCATCTACATGTATGTATAATACAAAAATAAACGGTCCCAAAACACTTCCCTGAGGCACTCCACTACGAACCATCAGACTTCCCGAGGAGACATTTTCTATACAAACAACTTGTTTTATCCCCACCAAAAACGAGGTGATCCATGACATAACTGGGTCAGACAGACCCAGGCAACTTAACTTATACAGCAGCTTAGGATGGGACACCCTGTCAAAAGCAGGAGCAAAACATTCTGAAATATCACTTCATTGTGTACAATCTTACAACACTTTTTGAGACCACAGAAATAGATAACATAATGAAATTATGATAGTTGCATATGCAGATTATTTTGTCGGGATACATAAACTGTATGTTTTGTGTACATTTCATCCTTTTGTAATTTTGTTTAGCATGTTCACAAACGCTGGCCATTTTGATCCGAACCCAGACAAGATGGACCTAACAGAATAGCACTTAGCGTTTCTTGCTTAAATTACATCACATCAATTCCACTACAATCAGGGATGATAAAATAAAACAAAAATATCAAAGAGCGGCATTTGCTGAACTCTTTCAAATCCGAATCAATATCGGTTGAATCTGCGTGTTAGCTGGTAAATGTGGCGAACCGGCTTGCACTCTCTCTGCTCATGCGTACTGTCAACGCAATTAGACTCAGGCACCGATGACTAACGCTGTAACGAGCCCTTCGCTTGGAAGCAGATGGCGCTCCATTCGTCACTCATTTCCATGGTTTCGTCCATTGACGCGTGCGCTTGCATAATGATGACGCAGGCCGAATCGAATCCTTCTTTGCGTCTAAATCAAAATGGATTCTCCTGGAATATTGATTTTCAATCCATCTCCACGCATTAGTCCACGGTCAAAAGCCGAGCGAACGCGAAGCGCTATATATAGGTGACGGTATACATAACGCTTAACGTATTTAGGAGGTCGGATTTATGTTAAGAATCTAAGGTTCCGACACGACGTCAAATCATCGTCGGTGCGTTCCCACCGGATGTTGCCAATCTTCGACTGCAGGGCGCATTTCCTGCGTGTCATCCCTCGACAGCAGGGGCCAGTGGGAAATGCGCCTGCCTCGGTTTGGCCAAGTACAAGCAGAACCAATTCATTTTCCTAACCAGGACCGAGTGACGTCAGATTGCAACAGATGTCCGACGTGAAACAAGGTCGAGCCATGATTCCCATAATGCACCCGGCCACTTGCGTGCCCACAAGAGGGGCATTTTTCGAGAAACGAGCAATAAACTACTCCATGTACGAGTATATGAGCATCGGTTAGGTCAGAGACAGACGGAGGGAAACTGGGGAGATCTGGGGCTGCCCCCGTCGCCCTCTGGATGTGCATTCCTCCTCATTCTCGCAAATGGTCGGAGTGGGGTGCACTTGTTCTACATTCGAAGGCGCACGCCACAGGTGGAAATCAACGGTGGTTTGTAGTAGAGTCATGTACGTGGAGGCTCCCCTAATATGCAGCGCCCCCTGAGGATCTCCCTCATGGTAATCCACGTGGTGCGTGCGGTGCAGGGGGAATCCCCCACGTGGACGTTGCCGTAGTACGCGCTATCCATCCCGGAAGTGAAAAAGTGCGAAGGGGGAGACAGAAGATTTCGGAGGGGGAGAAAGTGGGGGAGGACCCACTCCTGGCTCCATTTCGAGGGTGGGGTGGCAGGGGAGGGAGAGACAGTGTGAATGGTCAAAAAGAGAAGGGTGAGGGAATTGAGGAGATAAAAAATAGGCAACTAGGTGGGGACGAGAGAGGGGAGCCCAAGAAGGGGGAGACCGTATTCAGGAATGTCGATTGTCTTTTATAGGAATTTATCCACAAATGACCAAAAAAAAGAGGTGAGTGGGGAGAGGGGGAGCCGCGAAGATGACGCCATTTTTGCCAAATTAGCTAAGAAATCGCGCGTTAACGACACCTGATGGATCGCCCACCACGAGCTGACCTTGGCGAGGTCACTGGCGGGGAGGACCCCGCGTGAAGGGGTTCCACCGCGCAGGCACGAGGGCATTGCGAGGGAGATCCAAGGGGCAACTCACACCCTTGACCAATATAAATATACAAAATATGGGGAAGGGGAAGTAAAAAAGAGAAAAGATGCACCTAATTCAGGAGGGTTTAGAACACGAGCAGCAAATGAAAAGGACGCACGCGAGGGTCACGCCATGGCGATGCAATAAAAAGGGCGGTTCAAAGGGCAACGTCAAGCCAACTGATAACTTCCGAAGCGATAGTGGTGGCAACACTAGCCTAGAAGGAAGAGTCGGTCAAACGGACACACAAATGGGAGTCACTTGTACAATTACAATGTACTCATTTAGGGTGTTCTTCACAGAAATAACTGCCATGCAATTTGCGCTTACTTGTAATAATGTAATTACACAGCAAATGAAAATGAGGATTACTACAAACCCACGAATGTTACCACATTGAGGGTGGAAGGAAAACTACAATACAGAAAAATTCGTTTTTTTCCGTCGTTGATCAGGTTTCTAAATTTCATAACAACTTTGGACGTATCTTGTCGTAGCCTACGGCTATGCATTTCGAATAGCTGTAATGTAGCGTTCAAACTTTACAATACGTGGCTAGACTCTGCAAGAGCTACATGAAAGTTCCATTGAAACAGTCCTGGATAATATACATCCAATATGATAACCAATGGAACATCTGCTTCTCCCATACGGCTATTCTGCCCAACGTTTAAATCACAGAGCTTAAAAGCGCAGAACGCTGCATGGCGCACAACAAAGGCGGCGCCAAACGTCGTTCCTTCTCCTTTCACCGACCATTTTCGATGTTTAACAAAGGTTCAACCCTTGGTTAAACAGTGATTTACGTCGCAAATTGCGCTATATAAACATAATAAATGCGCGGATGCTACACAGTGTAAATCCTATAATGTATTTCACATAATATCAAGATAGCAATTAATAAATGAGAACACAACAGTGTATATGCATCGGTCTAACAGTAGTTAAAATGCAATTTCCATTCACTTCGTTTATCGCATACGGACTGACATTATAAGATACACAAAGACACTACAACCGTAACCTTCAAAGTCCTTAACCTCAGTTTCTGGAAAGTGAATGACTCAAAGCGTCATTAGAAAAAAATTAAAACGCTTTGTTCAACGAGCCATGGGAAAACGCGTCTTAATTATAACCCTGAAAATTTGATCTTCCTGCTATCAACATATCGCTGGTATCGTTACTTGAATTTCTGTGAACCTCATAATTTAGCGTGCTTCAAAAATCTATTGGAGGCTTTAATCGTTTGTCAGCGAAACACCTGGTTGAACGGAGATGGAGTTAGAAATCTTTCCATAATTGCTTGATTTATAGATTATTTATATTTTCGTTCTTCGATTTGCCGTTTTCTTTAAACGGGTCAATGCATTAAACGCATGTCATCTAATGTCATTAGCTGAATAAAAATAACACTAGTTTGTGATGAAGAGATTTTTTCAGTGGTTCAGTTAGCGGTTTTAATGTGCTTGTCTTTTAACGTATTTTGAGAAAATGCGCGTTTCAACTGTTATTGACAACTCAGAAGCGCATACGAGAAAAAGTAACACTCATGCCGTAGTACTAATTGTAGCCCATGTTGATCAACGACACAGGTAGCCAGCCGTCACTGCCAAAAGGATATTGCAAAACCTTATTGCATTCACGTGGGCTTCATTGTGAGAAAATGAAGCTCGTTCAAATATTTCTTCACACAACACTTCATGTAGGAGGCAGCCAATGCCATCGCTGAAACGCATTTCACCCAAATTACTGTCTATTGTGACGATCGTGTCTATCAGCCAATTCTTTCTCTAATCTTTATCTTTGGTTGCGTCTTAAAACGTTGCGAAAATTGGGTCTATTGTAAACCAAATTATTTATGACTCTTACTTGATACCTTTTATTTTGGGCTGTCTTCGGGTTTTTATGACGAAAACCCATCTTTTGAAAATAAACAAAAGAGCTTTTTTCTTCCACATTGAAAAGGATCTTTCAAAAAAATGTTGAAAAAATATTCGACGGGGACCATAGAACTATGTACTTGCGAGTTTTCTTGGGACATTTTTATCGTAAATGTGTCCCCTTCCTCCCTTTGCAGACTGAGATTTAAATTATGCCGTAAATAAACGGCTGACCTGATTGCCATAACCTGTATGCGTGTGATGCATGGGACCTTTTGCTCTGGATCTCGAAGGGTTTTTTTTGCATGAAAAGAACCCGGGTTTGAAACCTGGCGTTCAAAAGAGAGCACAGCAGACTTCACCCTCGACGGCGCATTTCACCCCACACCTGTTGTAGTGCTCGACGACAGTGTCAGGCTGTTGGCCCTATACTTGCATGACCTTTTCGTCTGCAATACCTCCACTTTTTTGGAGGCAACACAAAAGGACGCCTGATCCCGCCACCATTTTGCTACCGAATATTACGTGAGATTGCATGCCGCATTGGGCCTCTGAAAGGCACACCACAGACTGTCCCTCATGCATATGCAAATTTTTCGATCGAGAAATTCACTGCCGGCCAATCACGAGAACTGTAAATTCGATGGCCACAATTTTCCAATCGATAGGGGAGAGTTGTACGCTATCGTTACTGGTAACACAGTACGGCCACGTCAATACAACTGATGAGTCATTACGCGGCAACCTTTCATTGTTCATTCAATTTACCCCGTAGGATTGATGCATTTGCAACCATACTGGCCGAAATCTGCAACTTGCAACATCAAAAAACTCCGATGGCTTCTTCAAACTGGCTCGCTTGTTTAAAGAAAGCATTCCACTTGTCAAATTGATGTGGTCAACAAACACATCTTCCCCCACCCTCCTTGTATGCAGTGTCTCGTCAACGAAGAACAGCCGTCTAAAAGTCACGAAACAGAAAATGTCTGGCTTTTTATCTAAACTTGGCGTGGCCGTTTAGGAAATTGCCTCACGAAATAGAAATTTCGCGATCGAGTTCAGTAATGGTATTCCAACGAAATACCACGCTTGTTTCACTTTTCGACGTTTTTCGTTTATTTTTATTCACTTATTTTTCCTTCTTCTTCATTTTAGACACTCACTAAATGTATTATGTTGTTTAATGTATACTTGTACATCTGCAACGTCTAAAACATTTGAAACTTGTAATTTATAGCGAAACCCTATTGAGCATCTTGAATATATTTTTTTTAAATTCAATACATGGCAATTAAGCTAAATGATTATCTGTCGTAATGATAGGCGACAACTTGGATTAACTCGTTAGTAGGAAATCAACAGTCACTTAACGTTTTTCGTAGTTCAAAATTTAAATCGGTTTTAGAATTGTTGCTTTAGTGCTGTCAATGGGGAAATACTCCGTCTGAATGTGAGGCACATCCTGTGAAGGACATTTTTCTCAAGTTTTATTACCACTTTTGGAACGCGTTTGCAACGAGTTTAGGGGGGCGTTAACAGAAACTGGAAAAAAAACTTCAAAATAAACATTACTTGAAATTAATTTTGTTGTTGTCGCCGGATTCGGATTGCTTTTTTTTTTAAATTTAAGCAATATTTGCTTTCAGTCACATCGGTATAAGATGTGCTGATATACTTTTAACTTTGAGAAGAACTTGTCCAAGTTGGTTTGTTCACCGTCTGCGCACTCAGACGCGGTGATTAAATATGCCGAGACCGTGCAGGGAATGGGTGAACAACAGACGCTACGGCCGAATTCATTAGCAGTGAGCGACATCCTGGCAAGTCGAACGTGGCATGAAGACAGATACACGTGCATCATTTTTCTTTACAAGGCTACAAATCACCTTTTCAGATTTTGGCCAAAAGGTCGATTGAGAAAAACAAATCAACGCTCTAATGGGTTTGATAACATCGATAACGTATTCTTAGCAACAATTTCGCAGACCATGCATGACCATAACCGCTACTGCATTTCCTTACGACAAATGTTGATGAACCCTATTAATCTGGCTCGAATCACTGCAAATACAGTACGCGAATCTCATCACTAGTCCTTTAAGGAATTGTTTTTAAATATTGCTAGCTTAGTTTATTTTGCTGATAAAAAGGCAGTTGCCCAGAAACAACTAGGGCGACAAAAAAAAGTGATAGCTTGTTATTAATACATATTTATTCTCTTGTTTTTGCTACAGAATTTATTTTGAAAAAAGTTTGGGAAATTTACTTGCGTTGGTCAGGGATAGGATTTTGTAAATTTTATCAGGAGCACTGATTTGCTACGACACTTTGGCCAGGTAGTTCACGTCTCGATTTCGCTACCTTGATTTCGAAGTTCGGCAATGCACTAGCTCTAACTTCGATGGAACTCTAGAAATGGAACTCAAAGCAGGCTTTCGATTCCAGTTTGGACAATTCCGTGGTCCATTTCCGCAGAGCGTCGGCCACCCTGTACGCGGGGCTCAGTCAGTGCCGACCGACCCTATATTTAGTCGTGCTGTATTTCAGGGGCGAGTTTGAAAATTCGGGAGCCGGATTTAGCGCGGCCATTTTTAGCACCGTTACATTCGTGAAAATGTGAAACACGTTGAACAGCTGCCGCGGTTTAATAAATGTTGAGAGAATGATTTCTGGTTCACCGCCGCAGCTCTTAATTGGCGAACCTTTGCACTCGCGTTTCAAATGGTGCTTTGGGAAAGGTTCGCCACCTTGCTAATCAATCTGTTTTCAACAGGGTCACCCGATGGGGGTGCGTTTGCCTTTCTCCCCCCCCCCCCTCCCACCTACCCAACCAACGGTCATTAAAACCGAAAGTGTCTAGACAAATGAACAGACGAGATTCGAGGTGGAGCTAGAGCGACGGCCAAAAATGCAACGAAACCGTCCAGAAAACGCGCGATAATATTAAAATGTAAAAATATGTAAACAACACGTTCCCAAACATCTCGCGCTGGTGTGCGAATCCTGCATTAATATTCCAGCGGCGTCTTCATGAAGCGTCCCTTGCAGTTCGCTCAGCGTGTATATTAAACCCCAGTTCAGACTGGAGAAAGTATAATCGACTTTGACTCTTTTCAAATTACCCCACCAAATTCCCTAAGGTGTAATTGATATTACCTTTGAAAAGTGAGCATAACCCTCCCCTTCGTCCCCTCTTTTTTTATCTCTGCCCATTTTTTTTCTTCTTCTTCTGTTGTTTCTAATCTTAAATCTATCCGGCAAAATGTAAACATGGAAGAACGCAATTCTGCTCGAATGTTCAAGGACTTTCTCCCTCCGAGAGGAAACTCAGGTGTGCATGTTCCCATTTTTAGTCCGAGAGACCCATGCTGAAATAATTAAAGGCACGGAGCAATTTTGGCATTCCCTGCCGAACCAGGCATATTCATGTTATGAATTACGAATGCAAGCGCCTAGCGAGCCGTGGGGGGAAAAGGGGGATAATAATTTTCGAATATTTTGGTTCGAAAGGGGAAACATGTTTTGAATTACAAGGGGTTTAAATATGCGGTGGGATAAAAATACCGTCGTCTATCTAGACACGCATCGGGTTAGTTGTTAGCAACAACTTTGGAAAAGGTTTTTTTTTTTGGTTATAATATGCATTACGATATCGTTACCAAATAATGTAGCGTGTTTTCTGAGATTTGCGAGCAGGGTTTTGACACATCTACAACCCTTTTTCGTTGTTCAATTTCACGTGTATAATGTTTGCGGTTGCCGTACCTGGGCGCTATTTCGAAATGTACATGTATCTGATTCGATCATTGTTTCAGTGTTCTTGGATGACATTTCGTAGGGTTGACTGGTTGAACGTCAAAAAACTCACTATTACATTAGCTAGACTCGTATTGATTTTCTGAGAAATCAATACTCAATAATATGATTAACCACCATGATCACTGACTCTGCAATTCATAGATTAAAAAATACGGCATCATGTTCTTAGAATCTACGCTAAGCGAAATTTTATGCTAGAAAAATAACTTCGTAAACTGTAAAAGATATTGGCATTTTTTGGCGTTAATTCATTTCGAAATGAATATTTATCATTTGCCCCAGTACTGAAGTATCGTGCTAAATATTTTATCCATACTACATGTACTGTAAAGATACCATACGAGCGCAAGTGTAAATACGTTTTGAAGGACAATTGTTCGGTAGTAGGCACTTCTCTGTCTTGACATTCATGTACTTTGACGCGATTTTCTTGGCTGCATTGTTTATTCACCTTATCAGAGTCACTATATTATAAACAAAACTGGCATGATGCTTGCTGAGATCAAAGAGCATGATGTTCTTTGTGTTTAACACAAATCGAAGTCAGTGTTAACCAATTTCACAAAATCAATATTTTGCTTCTTTCGCAACGCATCCCTGGAAAACGACTAATTCCATCATAGATGGCGCTGATGAAAACCTAGGCATCATGTTTGTGTAGCATTCCTTGTTGGAAAGAATCATTAGACTTACGTTTTACAGAAGTGGCTTAGTTTTACACGTACAACGATAACTGGACAAAAAGCTTAAGGTATTCGCTTGGATGCAAAGTAACAGAACGCCTTGAATCCAGACTGTAACGATAACAACTTCTGATAACCATGTTTCGCGATTCTCCTTTATATTCCTGCACAAGTTTTTTTTTGCCCTTTTTATGACGAAGGTAAAAAAAATCTTGGTAATTGTCTTTTCTTTTTTTTTGCCGATTTTCTAACAGCAACGAGTAGACCAACTGGTATACAACAGTACTCTAGTCTATCGAACCGTAGCAGCACTAAAAGCTCGCATTTCCACACACCCCAGATGTGTTTATTTAAAAACACACACATAAACGATTTTATCTTCGAAGAATGAAAGAGTTAGCATGCGCCAGTTGTAGCCTTTCTAAAATTTGCGCTCCAACATGCTTACAATCAAAAGGCGAAATAAACATCGCACCATAACCATGCAAAACCATGGTGTAAAACGTTTGCAATAGAAGAAAGACACTTCCATCGACAAAACCAGTTGTTTTAGAAAGCTAGTAAAACACTTAGTACATTGTACATTCGGATACTATGTACGGTTTTTGCCAGCTTTTTTAAAAGCTTTCTGCGGTTTAAACGTGTGACGTTCGAGCAATTTTATCACGTGAATTATCATACATAATTGAAAATGAGCATTGACGACTAGAACAAGAGCCCTCTAGCGATTTCTGTTCCTGTAGAAGCGGACTAACATGCAATGTATAATGCAAGTCATGCCCACCACATTCCATAATCCATTAATACATTATAACTCCATGTTTATTCCACCGCTCGACCAACACCTTAAGTTCTTTTTTGTCTAAGTAACTTTTTTAAACTACTGCTAATTACAGCCCTTCTGCTGCTCTTTCTATAATTACAGTATATCGATAGACATCTGTCTTAAAATAGTGAACTATCTCAAATGATTTCCACATCAGTCTCAAGCGGTACACTTTTTCCCAATGCCATGTTCAACATCAATGGCTACCATCCACTGATATCCAGTAATTTACGTAAAGGTCTTGTTTTTAACAGCAAAAGAACAACTACTTAATTTCGCTATTGTTCATCGGTTTGTTAATAAATGTGTAGCTGAGCATACTGCCTCATCCAACAGGTTTATTCATCTCAATTCTCAATATCGAAAAACAGTAATGACGCCACCCCAATCTTTTCCGAAATCGACCTCGCATTTCAAAGACCGAGAAAGAAATTCGATACTAACCTTACACACATTTGTGGGAATATCGTGCTCGCATTTCGAACACAACGAAAGTCTTATAAATTTGGCACACGTGTTCTTGATTTCTCCGACTCTTGTTTTCAAAGATCTAATTGGTGTTGACAAGCAAAACGCCTGACTTCATTTTGACATCAATGTCATTATTAGATGGTTTCTTTGTGTGCTCTTAACCAATGGCGAGTCTGTACCTAGGCCTACATATCCTTTCGATGTCGACACGGCATCTATTAAACAAATCATACACCGGGCCACTAATAAATAACAGGAAATTAGCCCATTTTCCCCGACGCATGTTTCGATCTAATTATCACAAATCAGTGGGCCTATCAGAGCGGCATACATTTCTTGGTATTCGATGCAAAAGGCCGGTAATGAAAATACTCAAGCGACAGCAAAGTAGGTTTACAGAGCACCTCTCAGGCATTCCAGAACGTGTCTTGCTCTTTTTTCTTCGCCATTCCGAGTAGAAAATGCGAAATTCTTCGTAATTTTAATGAATAATCCTTCCCCATGTTGGACTGGTTGGGGTTATTACATGTATATACATTTGGGCTCTCCTGGGGGTCAGCTTCGGTGCCGGTCAATTGCTTCGGTCCATATTAAGCCACAGGGGCTATAAGGCATTTTGGCCTTTAGAAAGAGGGGAAGGATCACGTTCACGCGACTTGGTCATTGATTCGGAGAGGAGAGGGAGGCCGAGAGCATCGAGTAGTTGTGTCTAGAAAACTTCGCGTTGTGACATCACCGAGACGTCATCGGGCAGCCATCTGTAATACCCTCGCCCCAAGAAAAAAAAAATCCACGTTTGGCACTCGAAACGGTGCACATTTTGGCAGGCGATCGCTGGTGTAAAGCGCAACCTTAATCGGGCACTGGCAAGCCCCTATCGGATAAATGAGCACCGAAAACAACAGGCGTCGAATAATTGCCTATTATTATAAGGGTTAAGTTCGTCAAGCTGGGAGGTTCATTGAGCGCGGCGGTAGTAGTCCTATACGGCTTGCCGCGGCAATAAACCACGCAGCAGATGTGCGAGGCACTTAAAATGAACAGTTGGTCAGGAAAACTTAACCCACAAAGCTGCGAAAAACGCGACGTTTTACTCGTGGGGAAATGGAAACAAAAACAAACGCGCACAACTGGGGCGGCCATTTTGAACCGAGTTTTTCTGCATCGGCTGTCACAATTCGTGAACGAAACGTTCAGAATTCCTGGAAAAATTCGGATTCAGGTAGAGGAATGTATTATTACATTTTGGAAATGCATTTCTGTGCTCCTCTTTTGTAATAAAACGCGCTGTTGAACATTTTCAAGTACGTAAACTGAGAGCTTAATATTACAATACGCTACATAAATTAGAAAAATTCCGAGTGCTTTCCATGTGCGCTTTAATATAGGTACAGTGTGCGGTTGTCAAATTCCCCAGTACGATATAAACCGGCATCATAATCTGCTATGAGCATCGAAAGAAGAAATCGCATCAACGAAGACAATGAAGGCATCGATTCGATGCCGATTACTTAACTACCTGTCTAAAGTGAAGTGTTTGTAACCATGGTATCGCTCATCTTTATAAGCATGCCTATTGTCAGGAAGACGGATCGGAATTGCTTTCCAACACAGAACATTTGCTTTGCATAGTAATTTTTTTTAAACTACATCTTGGTAGAAAATAGCGTAAGCATTGAATTATACGCTGGTAAAATGATTTCAGTAAACGTAATGTTTACAATATTGGAAACCAGGTTATTTCCCATATCGATGGCCTAGTGGCATTTCCACGTATCATCCTTTTCAAACTAAACTGAGCTATTGTGCCATCCTATTATGGGGTTACTACTGCGTATTTTAGTACTTTAGGATCCGTTTTTTCAAGGTATTAAAGTTACATATCATCGCAAAAAATGTTTTAGAACTTAAATACCTGTGCCACATGTAATAAATATTATTAAAATGTTAATTTTTAACTCCTGTTTGTCTTTATTCAGGCACAGCAATTTATCTAAAAGTAGCTTTTGTGTCAAAGTATTATTAGCTGCATTCGAAATAGTAAACATTACAATATTTCCTAAACTAAAGTCTAAATCCATCTTCTTTCAGCGTGGGTTACCTTTTTGAAGTGCTCGCATTAATTTTTCGATACCAAACTCGGGTTGTTTGACAGTCACCATTGTTTCGTGCGGCATAAACCACGCATTGTTGCCAGATGCCACTGAAAATAAACGCGAACTACAACTGCCAAAATGCTACTCTAAATACGCACGTTGTGCGGTTACTAGAAGTAATCTCTGGTTGGCATTTATGTGGGAAGAACTGCGTTTTCCAAACGCATATCGAGTTATTTCTTTTCGACGTCGTGCTGGTCACTTTATTTCGGAGTTGCAGAGGGCGTTGAGGGGGGTTATTCTGTCCAAAACCCGAACGTGAGAAACTGGGAAAACGTAAAGCGGGCGAGTTGCACAAAGCGGTAAGGCACTTTTAAAAATGCGTCCTGCGTGTAATCGAGTGAAATTTTTCATTTCGAAACGGTCGGTCGCGTAACCTGAGTCAGGAGGAACGTTTCATTGGTTCGTTAACAAAAACGGTTCTAACGACCTGGCAGGCAGCAATGGCCGTTCTCCAATCTCCACACACATGTTCAAAACATGCACGCAGCCAGCCAGCCTCGCTGGATATCCTATTACCGAACTGCGTGGACCATGAGAAATCCGGTTTCGAACATTTTTCGGGCGAAGTGACCTTAAATGTGCAGGAGGGGAGCGAAGAAATAACACGTTTCACCGAAATAGTTGCCAGCGCACTGACCATTGTGGCTATCCAAGTTAACGTGGCCCTGACACTTTGGCCGTTTCTTTCACGGACCATGTTCAATTTCCTTCTTTGCAAAAGTGTCGATGGACAAATTGAAGATGGGCGACTGTTACAAAAGCCTGTTTCGAGACTGTAACCAGTTGTAATTTCTCCGTTTTCACAAACGGCTTGCCTGATTGATGCGTTCCTGGTGCGGATATTTCGTCGTGGCGATTATCATTTGGTTTCGAGTTCGTCTTCGAAACTCATTAGAGACAGAAAAGTTAAAACCGGAGCCATCAGAAATGGGCTTCAAAACGATTCTGACGTCTTGGATGCTATCTAAAAATATCGAGCCTCGGCGTGCAACTATGTCTACGGCAAATTTCTATTTCAGTTAATTGGCATTTACTCGGAGCTCGAAATGAAGTTGGACAAAAACATCATGGCCGACTTTGAAATTACACTGAAAACCCACTTTGAAGGAGGCAGAGGGGGAATGAGCGATGAGCGTTTTGTCCATATCTGCAGCAGTTATCTACGTCTGGTCAAAACTTAGTCGGGCATGCGCAGCACTACCAGAGCGTCCCGTAAACATTAGACCGAAATCGTTTAAACACTCCCAGCAACATCTGCCACCGAGTTATTCGAATCATGCTTAAGAAAACTGAAAGGGCCTAATGATCCGGAGTCACGTGTCCACTGCGACCGCGATTCGCAGAATTGACACTAGAGCGTAACAACAACTACCGTACCAAATTATGCGAACAATAGACGCCTGTAACACCGTTAGAACATTACCATCCGAGCTATTGTTCTTCGCAACGTGTAATGACATGATAATTACATTTGCCTCCCTATGGCGCGCATTCGTCGCAATGCCAATTTTTAGAACGTGGGCTATTCTATTAGCGAGGATATCGCACTTTGTTATCAGAATGCGCAAGAATTAATCCAAGTGCCAACTGCTTTCTACGAAGAGAATTCTGGAACGGTTCCTTCAGTGGAGTTTGTCGCTATTGTCTCTCCAGAACAGGTAGTGCGTCACAAGCCTCGTCCAACATTTGGGCTTGAGAAGAGAAATTCAATGTTGGGGTTCACCCAGCTGCGGTGGTACTCGCCGAATAAATTGGGTTGATAGATTACACCCCCTACCATAAGGTACTCACATACTGATTGTAGGGTACTGAATTAAAATGAATGCGAAATACCAGTACCAACTCTCAAGAGCTTTCCCCCCAGAAATGGGCCTACTTGAGCATGGATTGCATGTCCTTTCCCAGTCTCGCTGAATGCGAGGACGACCCATGCATCACACGATCGCCCAAACCCAACACAAGCTTTGGCACACGTACTCAAAGTGCACCCGCTGTTTTTTTGCCTTATTTTTCCAAATATCGATATCTCATTAAGTAAATAATCGCTGCGTGGATAACGCTCTGGGTCAAACGCTCGCGCGCCAGCAAGATTCCTGAGCGAATCACGCCAACACATTGATTTGCGATGTTTTTTCCTCCAAAAAAAAACCGACCCAACAACAACAAAGTAGGCGAGAAGAGAATCCCGTTATCATCGTCGTTGTTTCTCTCCCAACTCCATGATGGAGGTGCACCGGCATGGAGGCGAGTCCCCCTCCGCCACCAACGCTACTCAAAAATGAAATGTGAAAGCGAAACGTGGGAAACTGACCGCTACTTTCTTCGGACGCTGTATTCCACCGTCCAGCGCCGCCGACGCCACCGGTCATGCTCCGAGTCCGAACGCCTAATTCCGACTCCGGAGACCGGGGGGCTGTCTCTCCCTGTCCGCGAGCGTCGCCCCGGGTCCCCTCAGCAGCACCGCGGCAGCGAAGCGGCGCATCTGCGGCCTGCCTCGCGCGCCAACGCCGTCCACATTCCGCAAACACCGAACTCCATGTCAGTCACCGTGGTCGAGCAAAAACTGCGCTGCCTCCGAACCTGACTCCGCACAAAAGCACCGCACACTGAGCCGCTAGCTCGAGCTTCTGGAGACGGGAGACTCCACGCGCTAGGCCTAAACTTGTCCGCGAAAACTGGGGTAGGCCGAGAATGCGAAACCGTCGGCCGCGCAGGCGAGGGGAGAAGCAGACGCGCGAGGGGGAACGCGAGGGGTGAACAAAATGGGGAAGGGGGATAAAGATGACGAGATGGTGGGGGAGTCGAAAATTGCACCGGCGCGGCCGAAGACGATGGGTCAAGTCGGGTTCAAACAATGGAAGGAAAAAAAAACGAAATTAAAAGGACTTACCGTGGAGGTGCGCTAGCTGCGAGGGTGGTGCGGTAAAAACAAGGTCCGAAGGGTCCAGCGCCGCTCTAGCCTACTTCTTTGTCCCGCTGCACAGCGCCATCGAGCAACTTCCCCAAAACTCGCGTATGCAAATTTGCCCCTCGCCAGGGGCTGGTGGGGTGGGGATAACGAAAAAAGGGGGTCACGTGACCACGGAAGCACGGCCCGCTTCTGCCAACACCGAATGGCGAAAAGTACGCTGGAAGTTCCCAAGTTTTTAGCGACCGTAGCCCGATGCGATGACCGCACGCAGGACCTTATTGCTGGGCTTCTTTTTTTTTTCTTTTTTTAACCAGGCTTAAATTCACACGCGCACACGATGAAACGCGCGAGTCCGGGCGGCCCGGAGGAAGCCCTCGGTCGCGGGAGTAAAAAATAATTTTGAAAATCCTCGCGAACAAAGACCCGCCGCCAGTGCACCAGCCGAAGCGTTTTTCTCGCACTTTTCCCTGAACGGGCCAACCAATATGGAGGCGGGTCTCCCCAGCTACACCACACGCACTCCTCGCAGCAGTGCTCCTCCGTCACGGCCCATTCCTCAGTGGGACCCTTTCACACCCCTCGCGCGCGTGTATCCGACCGCCGCGCTGCCGAAGCGCTCTGGACCACGGAAACGCTGCTGCGCGGAGGTGCGGGGATTCGGATGGAACGGTCGGAGACCGCCGATTCCGAAATGTCGGTCACCGTCGAACGGTACATCGAAACGATTTAATTCGGATCGCGCCGATCGCGTTCGCCCCTTTTTGAGAGGGGGGAATTCGGTCTGGTGCAAGTTGGAAGGGAAATTGGCTTTGTTTCAGCTTGCGGGTTTCAGCGGTGCACCGTGCAGTGCGAAACACGGAACGTACGTGTAGGTGCGAAAATGTGTGCCGAACAAGCCGTGCACGCTATCGGCGGATATGTTCGCAAAAAATGGCCGTGAAACCGATAACGGCGAGAAAGTAGGCCATGGGAGCGAAAAAATGCCCGCGTGCTCAGTGGGCGCTTGGCTGGAGCGCCGCAGCTCTACTAGCGCTGCGGTGGGTGGCGCTGCCTGGCGATTTGTCATGAAAGTAGAACGGTTTTCCCTCGCCAAATTCAAACCGAATTTGGGCTCTCCGACCTGTTTTAACGCGTTTTAAATTAGGAAAATGCACGTGTTGATGCTGGCAGGGCATTGGCGTAGCTAAGAGGGGTGCCAGGCACCCTCCAGAAATCGTCCAGAGTGGACCAGTGACCACTTGGACATTTTAGCAATTTTGACCAATTGTCAATTTGTGCCAGTCTCTAAGACATAAGAAAAGTCACCAAAAATCAGCAGGAAAATGATTGTGTGAACTAAATTAGTGCACGCAGCCACAGGATTCCTTTTGTGGATATGTCCGGATTTGTCTGTTTCCAGATGGCTGCTTAAACTAATTAGTTCACACAGTCATATTTTTTGTCCAGTTTTACTGATTTTGCTATGCCAAGAAAGGAGTAATTAGAAAGCCAGTGTGACTTCTTGTGAATTTTGCCGACATACTGTTACACCCCAAATGCTAAAATCCTAGATTTTGATCGAAATTTTCGCCTACGGCGATCCATTATTTTAAATGATGGCACTTGTAATATAAAGCAAATTCCTTGCAAAACATTCGGCAAAATCCCCAGGTGTATAATAAGCGTTTTCAAAATTTTCACCTGCAGCGTTCATTTATTAAAATGTTAATATTTGCAAGCAACGTTTTCCGTAAAATTCTCAGCTAAAATTATGCATATCTTTTTGTGCTTTTTTCAAAAATTTCGCCAACGGCGTGTTTCCCTCCCCCAAAATTAGTGGTCGTGAACTCCCCCCCCCCTTGAAAACATCCTGGGTCGGCCTATGATTAGGAGTCGTGGTATCCCCAGAAATATGCCCCAGCTACGCCAATGTGGCAGGGTTTGTACGGACCTGGATTGTCAGGAATAAGTAAGCTGGTCATCAAAAACATAAGTAAAATTCTGCTTTTTGGGTGAAAATAACGTTCGTACCATATCGTACAGACCTGGAAAGCTAGGGAATATCAGGAAGAAGTCTCAGGTCATGGAACTCAATGAAAATTCTGTTTTATACATTCGTAGCGATTGTTATGATGGTGGTGCAGGTAAATGTTGTTGCACCCTTGTAAGGAATACATTCCTCACTTATTAGATAAGGTTGAGCCAAAGCATGCCCATTATGTAAATATATTACTCATAAATTTTTGATGCAAATTCTTATTGTAATTGCTAAATGTTTTTTCCCCAAGATAGAATTGGCCGTAAACTAATGTTACAGCTTTGGTTTATAATTTCAAATGGCCTTTTTTGTGTAAGAAATTTGAAAAAAAAGGTTAAGCGAAATCCGAAAACGGGGCTTCCTTGCATGGCTACCTCCTTCAAATTTTGAGATTTCAAAGTAATTCCAGTCAATTACAGATGCATTACCAGCGTTCCGATCGTTCATCCAGCTGTCGACCATTCGAAGAAATTGAAACTTGCGGGAGTCACTTTTTTTTTTTGTTTACATAAAACGTTGTTACGGAAAAACATCACACATGAAAGGGTTTAGTTGCTATGTGAGCAGCCATTAATAAATCACGTTACTTATAGTTAACCATGTTTACGACTTGATATAAAGTTGCGTAGATCAAACGAAATTTTTTTCAAAATCTCAAATAAATGAATTATTTCGTTATCAATGAAGGCTCAAGCTCTTTTTAAGGAACCGCGTGAAATATAAAGGTTTTATTTTGAAAATGCATTTTGAAAATGCTATTTTCTGAGCAGGGTCATTAAGGGTCAAGGAATATGAATTTTTTTGCTATCATCTCACCTGCGTAATTTAGGCTCCTGTGATAAACGTAGGCGAAAACGAAATTCTGCCATTAATTCCAGGTTAACAAAGCTTGATTTAGACATGAGCTCAATACTAATAATAATAGCTTAATAATACAGTACCTTATTCCTGTATTGGAAAGGGATTTATAGATGGGATACAGATTTGACATATTGCTTACATTTATCCTAATTCAGTCGACATCTTGTAATAACAATGATTATATAGTCAATCGATTTGTAACATGATGTAATATGAACGTGTTTTTTCGAATGATACTTCTCTGAAGAGTATTTATCGTTTTCCGATGCAATACGAGTGACTTTTAAATACTAAATTATTAAAAACATATAGATGATTATCATGTGGCGATCAAAACCGGTGCCGTTCATTAAGAAATGGTTAAATAATTAATAGAAATAACTTGTATTTATTCAAATTCATCGAATTGATATACATGTGTATCAGGATAGTTTGACCAGTTCTAATTCTTTTAATATATGAATTTATAAACGGGTGAGACATAGTAGTGCCGATTTTGTTTGTTAATATGGCAAGTAACGGCTCTCTTTTTATGGACGGCTTCTTATGGGAAATAGAAAGTCAGCTTGTCTCCAACAAGATCACGAAACTAAGCACTAAGGGTAATAATATCTCTTCAGACTGCAGTTGCGGTCTCCAACAACTGACACACAGTTTAAATGTATAAACTAACATGCTACAATTGGAGATGAGAGAAATTACAAATTTGTGACATGATACAGCGCATATGAAATATGATGTTAAGTGCTAAATATTTGTACAGATTGATATTATTCTTGAGATGAGGTTAGGATGGCATATAAGATATTATAACATAGGCCTACCTCAGGTAAATTATTCAGAATATTCAACGTCTCAGAAAAAGTCTGGAATATGGTCATTTAATTCATAAAAGCCACTGTGAGGAAGCTTCGGGTGATGCGCACTCTGTTGATCATGAATCTCCAGAGATCTTGTTGCAAACTCAACAAACATTGGAAATAGATGGACGATCCATCCGTTTTAAAATATCGAATATTTCCTTGTTGAAGGAATACGTTTTGGTTCATAGAATTTAATAAATATTTACCGCGATGAATGAGCAAGTTAGTAATCCAATCAAATACGATACCAGGAAAACATTGTAACTGTTTGTCAAAAATATAGATTCAAGTTTGTATTGCTTGACTTTGTTGCCAAATGGGAAGAACCTTTCGGAATTTAAGATCCTTTGAAATAGACGTGATTGTTTTTTCAAACTATTTTTCCCATTTAACTGTGACTATCATCTTATTATAGACAACACGTCTTTTTATGCTTGGCATGAAAGGTAAATAAAGCGGCAATCAAATATTCAAATAAAATAACTTGTAAATTTGTCGAAACGTTTAACTGAGAGACTAGAAACGCTTCAATTATTTATGATTATCGAATACATTCACACATACAGTATTGTAAACTGCATTTAAACACTATTTCGTAAGTTTTTTTCCTAAAAGTGCCTTGAAAGTATTAGACGAATTATGAATAGATTTTCACCACTAAACTTTTCATCTTCATTTCAACAATTTTTTCGTTAGAAAGCAGCCTATGACAAGAATAATTTTTTTCTAAACATGGAAACATTATCTTCATTTATAAACAAGCTTTAAACAGTTTTTACTTTTGTCATACACCGTAGATTATATTTAAAATGCATACATGAGATTGGATTTTTAACTATAAATAGCTTTTCAAAATACATGTATAGCGTTCCATTTAAAAATGAGTGGGACGCATAAAATGTATTTATAATTTTGAATTACGATTTTAGAACTTTTCTACAGAAGTTATAAGTTTGCTGAATTTTTTTTCAAGAGAAACTTTTTAAATAACGATGCGGTTTCATCGATATTTTATCTCATCTTTAGGCCTTTCTACAATGCGATTTAAGCCAAATGGCGTTCTATTTAATTTCATTTAGATTTCTGGAACAATTTCCATATCCGCAACGTCATCCACTGGACTTTTCAACGTCAGAGTCACTTTCGCTCGTCCAACGTCTGGCTCTGTCACAAACGTCATGGGTTGAGTGATGTCAGGACCGTTATATTAGCTAGGTGTGGCTAGGACGCAAGTATAAAACTATCCACAAATACAGGTATGTCTTCTTTTAAACTCACCGCTTGGCGCTGACTTCGCTTACAGAGCACGCTACTTTTCGGTGAACTGCCTCCTAAATGAAAAGTACAATTTGCGAAACGCAATGATATTGGTTGTAACTTCTTAGAATTTAAAATATGAAGTAATACGCCACAGGCCTTTTAAACTGGGCTACGTGCGGGTATCTATTGTACTTACTTTTTTAAAATAAGAGAATTTGCAAACGTAACATAATAAACCATAACATTATAAAACCAATAGAAGTATCATTTTCTTCACTGGGAACTCACTTCATATATAATGAATGCAATACCCACCACATGGAACTTGTTTTCTGACAGTAAGATATTGAATTAAATTACATGTACAGTAAAAACCAAATTATCCCCTGACCATGTACTATTTTTCAATATTGCGCAGTCTATAATGAACGCGATGAATCGTTTATTATAACCCTCAAAGTTTGATCGAAATTAATGTTTTATCAACTTGAAAAATAGTGGTGCCTGTTCTAAGTCTGAAACGTGATGTAAGTTTTCGTCAGAATATGATTTTGGCTTACAATTGTTAGTCATCAACACATGCAATGCGTTTTTTCATTGGAAGCCATTTATACTTTTCTTTTCTCAGAATTTGTATGCATGACGAACTCAAAATCTGTAAGTGATACATATTTTCATACAAAACAGTTTTGGACTCAGATTTTGATAACACTGAATTTAAATTAATGCGTATTATAGACTTACCTTGGGCAGAAACCAGTAATGCTGAAATTAATGGCACACTCCATTGTGTGTGAAATATATTTCTGGTAGAACTAACAACTGCTGAATATACACTGTAAAAACAAATGTCTGAAATTTAGTCACTTAAAACGTTTTTCCCTTGTAGACAGAATCCATACCTTTACGCATCTTAAATTTAAACTCTATAGGCGTCTTAATATTTGTATATTCAGTTACTTAAAATAACTGAAAAATGAAGGTACTTTGATAAGTACACTCTACATTTTTGTGTGCCTAAACCAATGCTTATGCTTTGCAGGATGTTACTAGAAAATAATGCATATTAAAAACCATTAAAATTGGACAGAAGAATTTTTAAACCCTAAATAAAGTTTGTTTAATTTCAAATTAAAAATAAAAAAGGGTTTAAAAATTTTTATGCCCAATTTTAATGGTATCATACCAATAATTAGCATGACATTCTAGTAACATCCAGGAAAGCATAAACATTAAAATTGTGTAGAAAAAATTCGTGGGTTAGTGTTAACATTAATTTTGTAACAACAAAGATGAAAGGTAAAGAAAATGAAAATAATGTGCACCAAATTAATTGATTCAATCACTGTTTTGAGCAACAAAGTAATATTATACAGTATTTCAGCTCTCACTGAACCTTCATTCTTTGCTACAATTTATTAAAAAAACGACTGCAGAAATACATGTAAGTGTAATGCTTGATTAAGACAATGCTTTGACAGGATACCAAAGTAATTTTTAAATAACACTTTTAATTTGAGACATTTCTGCAATCATTCAAAGAAACTTATTAAAATCATTTTATTTACAAACAAACTTGACCCTTTATTTGATTCGAATTGAAATGATAGGAGACATAAATGCCTAGAAAAAATCCAACAATATAATCCTACACTCATACTATTTCCAAAATATAATATAATCTTTGACAATGCCATTCAAACGATTGCTTTCTACATAATGTATGATATACAGTACTGTTGAATGGAATGCAAAAATCGGTTTAAAATTATATGAAATTGAAGCCAAGATAATTTTATAAACGTTCATGTGATGTTTTTTGTGGGATCCACTTTACATATTTTTGGACCATGTCATTTAAAGTTTTATCCCTTATAAATCTATAATATTACGTTATGTGCAAAGTGTTTTAAAGAATGCCACGAAAAATTAATTATAAAAATATATGAAATGGAAATTGAGACAATTTTAAAATCCTTCATGCAATGTTTATTAAACAACAAATCTTAGATCCACTCGGTATAATTTCATTCAAACAGTTTTGATCAAATAACAAGCTATAATACACCATTATCTGCAGAGCATTTCAAAGAACCTAATGCAAAAATCCGTTTTAGAATACAGTTAATAGAAGCTGAGAAAATATTCAAAACGTGCGTGTAAGCAGTGAATCACATTTCTTGAATAATCATTGTAGGCCTGCACCCATTTTGAAAAAATTTTCGGCTCCTATTTGATGTATTTCAGAATATTTTCGTGTTGCATTCTTTAAAATATTCAGCAGAAAGTGATTAAAATAAATTTACATGCATATTAAAACTAAATGGTATGGCCCGTGTGGAGGAAAACTGCTTCAAATAAGGCAAAAGTTTTTTTGGAGACATTGCTAGGCCTACATGGCAAAAGTAACAATAAAATGCCAGTTTAAAAATTACTTACCAATAATTGAGTATGATAAAGTATCCCAAATTCTTCATTTATCCAATATTTGGTTCATGGATATCCAGGCCTGAATATATCAGTATAAACACTAACACAGAAATGCCTGCTTTCATTACATAGCAGTGGTGTAGTGGGGCCGGAACGCGCCGGTACGGCGTTCCGGTACTTTTTTACGAGCCGGAACGGCGTTCCG
>JAQIXS010000978.1:0-35703 GCA_034700785.1 Rossiulus vilnensis | reverse complement strand
GCATTTTAATGTGATAAAGTGCTGAGCACGAATCTGGGCTTATTTTCTGAAATTCTTTATAGCTTAGAAGATATAGGATTTACAGGTGATGAACGTTGAATTTGCGAGAACTCGACTCGCACCATCGTGTGGCTGGTTGTATAAACGAAATGAAGAACCAGGTGATTCTCAGCCAATGTTATTTATTTAGCTAAAATATTTAGCTAAATATTTAGCTATTTAGCTAAAATTTAGCTAAATAAATAACATTGGCTGAGAATCACCTGGTTCTTCATTTCGACAGTACTCTTATGATGAATGTTGCACATATCTTTCAAAAATAAGATTCCATCTTCATTTTTACCACGCTCAGCTATTTCAAAAATGCTTGAAGTTTAGTTAAGGCTTCTCTCAAAATGCTCTGGTTAGGAAAATTAAAAACCATTTGTGTTTTTACTATACAAAAATTTCTCAAGAACACTCTCATTGCGTATACAGTGTATCTCCATCCTTTTTATTCCCAAAAAAAGTGCTGATGTATTATGGGGGATAAGAAAAAAATCCATTGGAAGGCGAGAGAAGAAAGGAGATAAAAGTTGGACAAAATGAGGTAATTGACTGGCAGGACACTTCATAAACACATTCTCATTAAGGGTCGGTCATCATTGGGGGGTAAGAGATTTGCAGTAGCAATTGCCGGGAGTGAAAGTAGCGAAAACTGCCGTTGAAAACGAAGTCAAGGAAATCGTGAGGGGAGAAATGGCGATTGAAAGAGGGGATTTATTGGAGTCAGTATGTGCACGAAGAAGATTAAAGAGAAAAGGGAGACAGTTCGGCGAATGTCAAAAACAATCGTCGCGTGGCTCCGCTCAAGCAGTCGCTGCCCATTAAGGCAACAATCAATAATCGCATTTTGCACCAAAACGCACATAGGCACAAAAGTAATTAGCAAAAGAAACATTTGAACAATTGAACCAGAAATACCCGAAATGAGGGGCGAAACAAATCATGCTTCCCTGAGCGCCATCTGAAGGATGAGGCGGGGGTAATCTGTTGTCCAATTATCACGTAGCTAATAGTGAACGACAGAGATTCAACGTTCTAGAGAAATCTTACTCATTATTAAAAAAAATTCTCCAAAAAGCATGTGGCGTAATCGAGATGTTTATAGAGATGATGATGAAATTCCTCTTACATGGATGTTGGTGAATATATTAATAATATTCAATTACATTTAATATCGGCAACAACTGATTTCTTCGACAGAGCTGATATGACAATGAGCGTGTTACGTACATGCATCTTCGTACTTACATGCACATCTACATGTATTTGAAAAACGCCCTCAAGTACTCCTGCTCCGAAATTAGCATTCTTAATGAAAAAGTCTGCAAACATCTTGCATTGTTTGTTTATCTTAGCAAACATGAAACTCGTTTTCTTAGCTCCCATCGTTTCCGTTTAATTAGTTCTACGATACCTGCTAGCAGTCTTCGAGAGCTGCTCTTATTTCTGCTAGAACTTGTTGCTATCTTTTGCCGTTTTAGAAATGCATGTGCTTATTGCTGCAACCGAAAATTTGTTGACTTCCTTGCGCAGTAAAACGTCAACGAGCGAAAAATCGAAATTATATGAACATGTAACGCGTCTAAATGCGACTAGCCAAATTAGAGAGGTCACTTGATCAAAGAGAGTGCTGCATCATGCTTTGGCATTACCGCTAACAGAGGGATTAAATTGAGACAAAATCAAGTGTTGATTTTATAAGCCTTGCGTTTTCGCCTAGGAAATTAATTAGGAAAGCAAACATTAGAGAGTTTTCACAAGAGTCGGGGATAAGGTCATCATATCAGTAATAAGAAAAAAATCAATTAAATGTTATTTCGCTTAATTAAAGTGAAATAATTTGAGCTTAAAGAGTGTGCCCAGAGAATGATTTAGCATTGGGTTCCGATCTTGACCACAACAGAACTCGTATTGTATTGTATCTAAACAATTTGTAATTTTACTTTAATCGAAGCCTTCTTGTGGTTTAAAGAGACATGCGCAGTAGTCCTATGAGAAGAGAGCCTTTTTACTTTCAAGAAGCATGACAAACTAATTTATAAATTCAAAATATGTGCCTGGTGTTTGTTTAAAATTTAGTCATGCATTGATGGAACCATGGAACTTATGAACAGAAAATTTGCTTTTATATTACTGCTAGATACCTGCTTTCAGAAATAAATACTATTCGTAGATAATTAGCATTCGCCGATTTACAACTCCCATCAAGCCTAGTAAAATTTAATCGCATAATCAAGTATATTCTATGTTGTATAAAACAATTCAGCAAACGAAAAAACAAAACCTTCAACTTCTAAAAGTGCCCCAATTTCTAAGTATGCATTTTTTCTAATAAATACATATAAATATTCGAGTTAAAATTGTAGCATTTTTAATGTAAAAATAAACTAAATCCTGGTTTCCTAACATATTTTCTTTGTTTCTCTAAAGCGACTGATCCTAGGAAGAAATTAGCAATAATGCCAATTGACGACGAAAATTTAAAAAAAACTCTAATTGGGTTGAGTTTAAAGAAAGGAAATGATTAACTTTAGGAGCCTTGTGTAAATGCAATCATAGTTATTTAATCTGCTTAATAATGCGGGACCTACTTTAAGCTTTCATTTTTTTATTTGAATATCAGTTATCTAGCTTCAATTAAGTCGCGTATTATCCCAGAGCAGCATATATGCATGTTCGTGTTAAGGTAATGGGAAAGAAAATTTCACGAATTTAATTAGAAGAGATTAGAGACTTGTTACGTTGTCGAATGAAGATGAATGTAACGCCGAACAAGCAGGATGTAAAAGTGACAGCGTTTTCAATTAAAATCTACTAATTAAGTCAGTCGATAAAATGCACTCGTGGATGCCGCGTTGAACAATTTGAAAAATATTGCGTTTCCAAAAGTACATCCCTCGACAAAGTGCTCAATTTAGCGGATTAAATTTGCATATGTTGGAAAGGCAAAGGAAAATTTTCGCTGCATGCAGTCTAATTCACTAAAACTTGGGCGATTTTGCATCGAATGACAAAATAAATATTCCAAGACAGTAATTAATTCTTGCAGATAAAACTTCTTAACATAAGCCTACGTGTACAGCTTCCGTGTTTGATTTAAGATACGATAAGTACACCAGAAAGTCAATAAAGCATGAAAACAGTCTTTGCGTCCATCCATACCATTGACGATGGTCAATGGTATGGATGGTTTAAAACAATCCCCTGCACGCAGAAGAAACTACCATGTACAGTGTTTCATATGGAAGGATTATTAATATAAACCAATAACGTAAACGCGTCTATAATGAGCAAAACCCACACGCTCGATTTGCCATTTTGTCTTAGGTAGTAATTATTATTGGACTTTTTTTCAAGATGTAATAATTGCAGCAGCTGCGTTCAGAATAAGAAATGCAATAATTAGCGCTAAGTGAACAAACTAATGCACTAATAATTACACAGTGTTTATAATGTCGAAATATTGTAACAAAAATTCTGGGAATGGATAAAAATTTGGACTACATCATTAATGCATTTCATAAGCAGTGTTAAAAAATATCTGCATACCTGGCACACAAATATCATACGGCAAAAGAGAAAATATAGCTAAACCGACCAGCGGATTATTTGACATTTTATGAATAATAAATTAAGTTTTTGGATCAAGGCTGTTGCCAGTAAGAAATATGATAATTATGATTTCTAAGCTAGGTCAGAATATCAAACATCTATTTGCTTGTTAAAAAATATCTTTATGATAGAAAGGAAAATAATGGGCATTGGTTGAGCTAGTGCTAAATGAACGCTGCAATATCGTAAAGGGAAATTCAAAATACCTTTGCAGCTATAGCCATCTTTGGAGAGCAGATATCCGAGTCGACATCCACATTCAAATGTTCCATCGTGCAGGTCGAAACACGTTTGTTCGCAAGGATTCTTCTCCGTGCAGCTTCCTGAAAATAATAAACAAACCAATTAATCAATGGATAAAAACGTACACCACAGCAGACAACAAATCAGCGACATGTGCGAATCGAATTGTATACACATTTTTGCGCCATGTCTAATACAAGTAGAAATTGCAAGATATTCACATAAAGCTTTGCCGCCTATTTTGTATGCATGTTTACCCTAATAGCCTTTTACAAATACCGATGATTGTCAATTTCCTCAGGACAACAAATGAAATGTAGGCAGAACAAAAAACCGCATTTTCTCAATTTAAGATCCTAAATATATATAGAAATTGCTCGACACGTTGCACGAGTGTTATACTAAAACGTAAATTTGTGGAAATTTGGAAAACGTGTTACGAATATCATGATCCCGTGTACGTTTTCTTATCTCTTGGTGGCTCTGATATAAATAAATTTCCTCGCTGCGACAAAAGAAACGATGTTTAGGCAAACGATGAAACATATTTTCCCAAAAGCATAATCCCACCCTTCATGTTCTGATATAGCTGAAAGGCATTTTTGCCCTTCTAATTCCGAATATGGTAGGAGAAAGCAGATTTTACAGCTGTGGATTTTGCCCTTATGTCAACAAATCAAAAATTCTGCTTCTAATGTTATAAAAATACTACATCTTGATGCGTTATGTAATAGCAAATATACAGGACCGTAATCAGAAAATGCCTCTAACCTTATAGTTTTTCACATGTTAAGCAATCTCATGTGATATAGGCCTACTGTACACATGTACATGCATATATCATCGAAGAAACCTTAGAAAAGTCTTGCCCAACTCAAATTAATCCACAGCTTTGGTACGGTTATTTTTGCCAATAAACAGCAAGAAATTGTGTTTGCTCCAATGGCTTTGTTTTTCAGGATTCCTTGTCGATTATGAGCGCGCAGGAACCATTCCCAGACGGATTTTGTCCGCATTCATACTATTCGTACATCCTAACCGTTTCACCGATGGCAATTATCGTTTATTACTGCCGCCTTCACGATTTTTTCCAGCTTAATGATCCACTTCTTCGTTATGAGTACAAACCCCATCAGTTTTATTTGAACCTTCCAAAACTACGCCATAAGGCAAACCCGGTGCCATAAATTGTGCGAGCTGCTACGTTGACATACGTTCCTCTTAATATAAAATGAAAATGAAACGGGCCAGGTAGTAATCCCCCCAAAATGCCATCTTTGAACAATGGCCCTCTTCTTCAACTTTAAATTCCCATTGAGTGGGGTTGCCATGGCGACAGGGTGGCCCTTACGAGCGCATTATCACGCCGAAAAGACGATTTGATATACACAACATCCTATGATAAAAAAGACAGCTGCATCAATTGGGAAAATATGGATGGTAGTGTGTGTGTGGGGGGAGGGGGGGGCATAGTCTGCCCTCCGAGAATAAAAAACTGAATAGATTTTTGGGGTCACCAATGTAGAGTACAGGCTTGAAGTTTCAAGTTTGAGGACACCGTAAATGCGGGTGGGTGGCACCAGCTAAAACGCGGTGACAATAAAGAATAACAGCGGCCTAGCTTTTCAACCAAAATTGCTTTTCAGATTGTTATGACCCGTCATAAATTGCCAACTCAACAACAAGGTACGTCCTTAAATTACTTAAAAATGAAAGCCATGCACTTTTGCTACATGGTTTTTTGATGCTTCTAAAACGGTTGAAGACGGGAGTCCACCCGCATTCAGAGAAAGGCTTATAAACCAGAAATAAGCTTGGGAATCAACGATAAAAGAGCGCTTCCACCATATGGACGTCCACGACCGTAATGGGCGCGAAGTCGTCGGATTTGAAATATGGCTGTTCACAGCTTTATAGAAACGATAAAAATCATTTTCGATTTATACTGCTATCAAATGACCACCCTGGTTTTTTACCCCGTATATTTTCTGCTCCTTGTTTTATTCTCTATAGTAATTTACTTGAATGTTTCTATGATGCCCTACATTTCTTCTATCAAACCAGGTGAGACAATTGAGATTTTATTACGCACTACATTAGAACAAATTAACATATAAAAAATCATAAATAATTCGTCCATTTGTAAAAAAAGTTTCCAAGAAATCATATCGCATAATCGTATAATGGCAATATTTTCATGTAATGTAATTATACACACATGTACAATGTACATATACCTCTCTGTAGTTCAGAATGTTAGACGATGACTACATTGCAACAGAATTATTGTTAACAATAAATAAAACAATGTTATACAGTATTTTTGCATTAAATGATCGCCATTTTTAGAACTAAATTATTCTGTATGCATTAATTAAATAAAACAATGCAAATATTGGGGATAGTTCACAACAAAATTAAATTGTTAACTTCCCTGACTTTATCAAAAGTGTTTACAGAACAATCTGGCAATAACATTTAGCGATTACTGATATTTTACTTATTAATTCAAAAGTTGAAAGTTTCTGGCATATTTAAATAGAGAAGTAGAGGAATCTCCTGTTACTGCATTAGTGCGGCTAGATGCGCCCCCTTTTGTGTAGTACCTTAAACAATCATTCGAGATCAGCTGATGAAATTTTCCCTGATTTTTACTTGAAAAATCGAAATTTTCCTGATTTTTACATGAAAAATCGAAATTTTCCTGATTTTTACATGAAAAATCGAAATTTCCCTGAGTTTTCTAGGTCGTTAATGCGTCCCTTACATTTTAAGCTTTTCCAGGTCAGTGGGAACCCATCCAAATTTGCTGCATATTCCTTTAACTACCCAAAATCACTTAGAACCAACAAAGATTTAAAGTTTCACTAATTCTAGAATGCGTTAGCTATAAACCGCAGAATCTAGTGCCCTCTAGTGACGCCTACGGAACACATGGTATGAGCTGTCTCATCATCAGTCGCATGATCGCATCACATCAGTTGCATGGCTTCGCTCCAGACATTAGGATTAAGGGCGGACAGAAAACTAGACAAAGACCGAGCGTTAAAAATGAAATACACACGCAAACAACAACGTGCTAAAATATGAAATGGTGAAGAACGCGAGGAGCCAGCTGGCTTCAAGTCCGCTCAATTAAGAAATTAAACAACGCGTCTGAAAACGGATGTTTGTCTTCGCCGAGACTTAGTTTATCGCGGTATAAATCCTTCCTCTCGCAGCCGCAAACCATTCGTTCCAAACGGAAAATTCCACCTAATTAATGCAAGGAACATGCTTTCCTCTCGCCATTGTCAGCGGATTAATGTTGCGCCGTGGTCTTAATGCGGCGATTCAACTAACCAGATCGCAGCTTTGCATTCGCACTTAACTCTGGTGCGCCTTAATAACAGGCCAATATCCAATTAAGCGGGCACTATACCAAAATCTAGTGTCGACACGCCCGAGGCACTGGTATCCATAATAACCCATAACGATACACCGCGGAGCCAACAAGAAATCCAACAGCTGTGTCTGGCATACTTTCTGCGCTCTGCACATTAAAAAAATCTTAATGCTCCCATTAAAAACGTGTTAAATGTCACATTTGCATAATATGGTTAATGCGGTAACCTTTCAAAAAGTGGTTCAATGTTTCCTGTTAAAGCGCCTCAATCATATGCGGGGAGTCATAAATAGGTCTGATAATAAATTCGCGGTCTTTTCCCCCCTCCCTCAACTACTTGAAAGGAAGCCCGTGTATATCTAGGAAAGATTTGATGCGAATTTCAAAGCGCATCTACGGTGAACAGTTTTTTTTTTCTAATTTGAGAAAGTGCATTAGAATTTGGGAGGTTTATTCCTATCATTGGTTATACAGTGCATTAATCAATGAATAAATAAAAAGTCGATTCATTATTAAGTCCTCTAGTCCATTATCGTAACACAGTTCACTTTTCCAAAATATTTTTCAAAAATAAATGTTTTAACGTCTTAAAAATGTGCATATCGGTATACCTAATAAGAACCTATTTTTATTCAAAATTTATTTTTAATTGTCCATTAAATAAACCAAAATCAATAAATAAATGATCCTATTGCTTATTTAATATCTTTTAAAGAACTGTAATATAAATGTTCCAGATTAGAATAGAAATTACAAAAATGGATTGCTATCGAAAAATGCATTCCAATTAAACGAAGTGATATTTTCCGACGTTTTACACACAATGGATGCGGTTACTATCGGATAATCCGATTATTTCTCCAGCCTCCATGTTCTATTTTTACGAAACAGATGATTCAACGTCTGCACAACAGATCCAGATAATAAATAAGCACAATGGCGCCAGATGATTTTATGGACAAAATATTATACTAATCTTTATATGTTGCACAGATTAAAATACACTTTGAGTGTATTTGTGTGTCAATTCAATTCAACTCAGTACCCTATTACCACCAAGTGATATGCCATGTGGTAGGAGGGTGTAATCCACTAGCAATATTATTCGGTGATTGCCACCTCAATAGGATGGACACCAACATTATTGTAAAATATTGCAGCTTAAGGCTATACTTTGGAAGAGCATTCCAACGTCGAATGTCATGCAAGAATAATGGCCAATAGTACGGATCCGAATGTGCTCAGAGTTCCATAAGTGGGTTGGAATGCCAGTTTCTACCACCTCAGTGGTTATGTTTAAAGATTACCTCCACTAAATACAATTACCTGATAAGGTAAATGTTTCGAAGAACCCCATGCTTTGAGCCTCCCGTCTTGATCGCAATGTCTCCAATTGTAGATCCTTGATCATTTGGGTGATGCTCTCGTCTCGCCGATATTTCCCAGTTAGAAATCTAGCAGCTCTATGCTGTACCATTTCTAGTTCCTGCTTCCAACCCTCCCTATAAGGATTCCAAATTGGGCAGCAGTACTCGACTAGAGGCCGGACTAATGATAAATATCCAGTCTCTAACTTTTGGAGGAGAATTTCGAGAAATTCTATGTACAAATCTAAGGTGTTGGTTTGCCACACCACTAATTTTACTGATATGTATCCCAGCGCATGTCATCCCTGATAGTGATTTCCAAGTATTTAATGGATGAAACGACTTTTACTCGGGGGGAAAAAACAACAGAAAACGAAACGTATGGAATTCTTTTCCAAATGGCATTGCTGTTTGCATTCCATCACATGATATAATGCACATGCATCCATCAAATATGCATTGCTGATGCGATCGTTGATGCCAAATCGAGTTTACATAACACGCGAATGAACCTACACTGAAATTTGCTTTGGAGAAAGAGACTTATTCTTCTTTGTCCTAAGGGGTTCAGACGTAAATCCAGAGCATACATATTAACAATCCAATTACTATAAAATCTAATAAAAATTTCCATACACGGCGGCATTAGTTAATATTACGACCGATGTGCATGCAATAAACGTCGAAGAAAATATTAGATGAAGATATGCAGGACAATTTACCCCAAGGCACACAGTGATTTAATTACTACTTGTTTAAAAACGATAACATCTAGTTAAATTTGCCTCTTTGATAGGAGAGCGCATATCTTGCATGTTACATTAAACTGGCATTGGTTATCTTTACGCTGTAATGAAAAACATGTCTTATAATTCATGAAAACGTAAAATAAATCCAAAATTTTGTTTTAAAAAACCACACAGAAAGCGATGGCTCCCACTGCAGGACCCGAGCAAAGCTCAATGGCCTAGAAGAACGGTCATCAATGGTCAAGAAATGCCTTTCCAAGGATAAGATAAAAGCAATTTTTTAAAAAACGTTATAATTAACGCAAATAATAGTGAATTTAAACTTTTTCATAAGGTATAAGTTAAAAACGGAAATACTGAAACAACCGAATCGTTTTTTGTTCACTTATTCAATTTTAAAGGTACTATTTGTATGAATAATAAAATGACAATTAGTATGGTGTACAGATGTTTGTATCCGTGATTGCAATCTTGATGCATTATCACAGACAGAAAGATGAAATGACTGATTTCCACTAGATGGCGCTTGGGTTTTGTAGCATCATAGCGCCCGCTTGCCATGAATTACCAATTCCGCTTGGGTCTGCAACGACTTTGTGATAAGTGTCATTGAAAAGCCGTCTGATAAACGAAAAAAGAAAGGATAGAAATGGATTTGCGACGAACACAGTTGTGATGGTATAGCGAGTGTGCTCCGAATGCTAAATCTCACAACGATGACAATCCCATAATGATGAGTTCGCCTGGCATTAAAATCAGACCTGCACAAATTTTGATTCTGATCTATTTATGAGTTTCTATGATTAGGCACAATAAAAATGCTCATGTCACAATCACCATCAAACCGTAATTGGTTATTGCAATGCCATTTGCATCGGAATCAGTAAGGTCTCAACAGAATTCGACAAGTTTGGATGTCTAGTTACACCACGTCATATTGAATTTTTTTTTAAATGAGGATTGATGAAATGCAATTGTAATTTATGTGTTATAAAAAGACTGGTGGATGTGAAGGACAGTGCAAGTGATTGAAAAAAAATATCAAAACTTCATAAGCGCCCCTTGGTGGTTTAGATTCACCGCGCATCCTAATTGCCATATAATACAAGCCTATCATTCGAAAGTTGAAACATTCGCTCAAAACGTAATTTTTGGGTGTTATCTCGATGACGTCGCCATTTATTTCGGTTTTTTCGTCGTGCATTTTCAGCCCAGATTTAATCGGCTTAAATGCGCGCATGCGGCGCTGAACCGTTTCAATAGCGCTCAGCATTCTCCTTTCATGTACATATCATTATTCCAGTCTAATGGGTCCTTAGTTTACCAATCTATGTACGAAGCGCATGTCAAAAGGGGGCACGGAAAGAGGAAGAAACGCACGCAGACGAAACGGAAAGATTTCAGCTCGATTTCGAATGAAATTGCTAATTAAATTCGAGTAACAATTAACCCCAATTGTAAAAGGTCACTATTGCGTGTACGAGGCTTGGCCCCATGACCTACCGTCCATGGAAACGAGGTGGTGGAACCGTAGAGAGCGCTGAGAAACAGAGAAACTATTGATAGCAATGCAAGTAATTGCGGTTTTCCAACGTTTCAATTTATTATTAATCTTAATATTTAGCACTTATTAATTCTATCAGTGGCGTATCTAAAAGATGTATTGGGGTGTGTCCTCACTGTCATTTTTGGAGAGCATATACTCCTACAATTAATAAATTCCTTTTTGCTATACTATTTTTTTGTCTTTCCATATGTTCCGTGTGTTTAAATCGCAGATTCGCTTTATGGAACGCTTACATGTAGAAGGGCGTAATAATACAATTATTTAAATTATGAATTCTTGCTCCCTGACATTTGTTAAGACATATTGTCAAATAATTCCCTTTGAATCTAAAGATATGCTATAAAGCAAGATCATCAGATGTCGAAGATCTCATTTTTCTTCATTTTAATTACCAAATTTATATTATTCATCGACATGTCGAGGCATCGCAAATTGCCTTACTGAAGGGGAAAAATATATGCATTTCCTGTATGCTATCTTGACTTCAAACGTATAGTACGTCTAACTGAAACACTTCATTGCTTAATATTTGAAAAACTAATTAAAGAAAAAACATTGCAACAACAATATTACGTTTTCACTGGCAAAGCATGAGACAAAGCTGGAAAATGCAACGTTTGCATTAGCACAAATTGCAAAAGACCAAGACAATAAAGTTTTTTTGAGTACTTAAGTCAGCTGAATTAAGTATAAAAGGCTTCTACCAGTGCTTATTTGAAAGATGTTTTATTCATATATTCGGATATTAGGATGTCAAAACAAGGCTTGGATTTTAAAGGTTTACCAACCGCTTAAGTATTTAACCGCTCTTTTGGAGAATGACTTAAAATTTTAACTAATACTTGTATTAATCTTATGTGTTGAAATTATAACAAAAAGCAATCCCAATCATAGTGACTTATCTAAAATATTTTCGCCTTGGTATGCGGCATGTAGTCACCAGTTCAAGCTATAAATTCTTGTATTAACGCACATAGTGGAATTTTTCTTTCGTTGCACAGAAAAGTAACTTAATAGCATTCGCCAAATCGCATTATTAAAGGGGAAGATGCAAATTATCCGGGCGTGATAAGCCTGGCGTCCATCTGTTCCATTTCTTGCCGTCATTCGTTTGCTTAATTTTGATTTGTGATCGAGGCTCGGATTGGAGGGAGTGGTCCACATGTGTGTATCTGCTGATTAAACAGCCTCATCATGTGACCTACAGACGCGTATACGATATGTCACGCACGTCGTAATGCAATGTTAAAAGGCGTCCAACCTGGTGTTCCTGCCCTGCCTTTATGCCAGAGAACATATTCGATCGATATTGGAGCTGAAAGTGGGGCCCAAAGGGACAGCTTCATTTTTACCCAACGCATTCAAACATTGATTCTCGGATGTATAACCGCAGTCGCTGCAACATGTAAACAACCCTGCATCTTGCTGGGGCGCCATATGTGTTTTAAATACCCGCCCTCACGCATACCTTAACGGATGCCTACCATGCAAAAAAAATACATTTTGCTTTAAATATCTACTGCAATTGCTAATTTTGTTTTTTTGCCGTATAGCATTAGTTGTCCACTAGTGCCAGAGTTATTTCAGTCATTTGAAAATGTCCTGTTTATTTACAATAAAAAATTAAAAAAATTAAAAAACGTTATACCACCTCCTATGCCTATCTTCGGAGATTACATAACTTACATTGAGGAGTAAAACCCGTTTTCAAGTTAATTTAATTTTTTTTATAAATGAACGGGACATTTCCAAATTATAAAAAATAACTCAAACCCTAGTGAACAACCCATTCTACACGGGGGAAAATTACATTTAGCAGTTAGAATAAGTATTTGAAGCAGAAACGTGTAATTTTTTAGCATGTTGGGCATAGTTTTGGCCCAGGCTTAACAGTTGCATTTAATTTATCGGTCGTTTTACTTTTACGCCCGTCCTCATATACTCTAAGCATATATCACGTAAATCTTCAAAAGAAAAACACTTGTTTTAACACTTCGTTATGTTTGCCGCAGTTGCCTTGACTTTTTCCGAGCCAATGGGGGAAAAAGTCAACATCACCGTGCGTGAAAGTGACGGGCATCAAGCAAGGCACAAAAACGTGAAATAATGTCAAGAAATCAATCAATATCAAATGAGGTTGCATAGGTGCAAAAATGCCATTTTAAGGCGACGGAATATTTCTTAGCAGAAAAGAAACGACATCGTTAAAATCAAGCTGAAACCTGGATTTCTTTGCTGAAAACTGATGCCAAAATACGTATTCAAAGTGTATAAGGTACTTCTGTAATACAAACAACAATTGCATGCATGCATATGGAAATAGCGCGACTGGTTAGAAACCGTTGTGAAAAATCAGCAAAAACTCACATTATTTTCCTTTCACTATGTTAACCTTCATGCTATATTGTTTGTTAGCGTATCGCTTAATTAAAAACTGTTGCAACAATGTTGTAATGGATTGCAAATGTTTATTGGAAATAATTTTTCTCGATATAAACGGGTTTTTTACACACATTTCCAAAGAATTTGTTTTTCTGAACTCATTTCTAAAAACGCTTTCTATCTTTTCGACAAAAATGTACAGTCGAAATGCCTTTTTAATTCAATTTATACGAATGAAATAAAACCAGGGAACGAAACTAGCACATTAATGCATCTTAGCCAATGTGCATCAACATAAATTTTATAATCTTGATGGAACAAAAGCTACTAAAAAACGGCAGCAGAGAATCAGCAAAAAAACTAAAATCCATTCATTTAATTGGGGAAATGGAGTTGGTTAATTATCATTAATTTCCACTCTGTTTTTTTTTCTATGAAATTGCCAAAATCCCAACAAGCATCAAAGCAAGCACTTAGCGTGTTGTATCATTTTCAGACATGTGGCACTTTGCCAGAACAGTAAAATTCTCGTTAAATTTTTCATGCAGTTTAGTGATGCTAGCACTTTTTTTACATACTCTTACTCTTTCTTGCTCGAAACTGTAATACTCCGATCATACTGAGCGATCGGAACTCGTTTGCCTACCGAAACGAGTTACAATTTTGGGGTGTGAATAGTATCAGGATATACGAAACTCGATTTGAACTCAGGCAACTCGTTTCGGTAGTGAAACTCGTTTGTGATGATGTCGCGCAGTGTTGCTCCTGAACACTTCCCGTTTCATTGCCTTGAGCCATGCTTTACAAATCTTTATAATTTCATTATATACTGGCCTTTTGGTTATAAAACAAGGGTTAAGGCAATTTTTTGCACACAATTCGAATTAGAGCACGCGCAGCATAATTTAAAAAATTGTCAGTGCGCGTGTTCTAACTATCTTGAGCGGTGGTGACTCCCTGCATAACAACGCTACCTCCCATAATGCACTGCATATCCCGTGGCTACAGTGTGAACACCCCTCATTTTTGGACTGTAGAACGCATTCTCGTTTCGCAAGCATTCCACGTTTCGGAACTCGTTTTTCAAATCTGGTGTGAATGCTGTATAACGCCACGAAGACGATTCGTTTTTAGCAACAAAATAGTGTAATGATAATGATAATGATAAGAGTGAATATGAAGCATAGCACAAAACATTACAATCTCATAGTTAACATATCGTTGAGTGTAGAAAGCAAGGTATTAGATTGTTAAGCTAAATGCAGAAAAAAAATTTAAAACTGAAACTATCATTTTTATATTTAAGCCCCATAATAACCGATTTGTTACAATAGCAAATACAGTCGAACCTGGATATAACGAGCGTCAAGGGACATACACAATTTGCTCGTTATATCCGTGAAGCCATAAATCCGCCATACGATTTACACTCCGTTGTACTTTTTTTCAGCAATTAATGAACACTATTTCTACGTGCAATTTAGTATGCAATTATCAATAAATGGGTTAAATTTTATTGATAAATTTTAAAATTATGAAAATTGCAACCAATTGGTTGATAAAGGGGGATTTTGTCCAGCTGGTTGTTTGGTTAGTTAGGCCCTACTTTTTGCGAGACAAAAAATTGTAAATGGGCGTACCTGAGGGTAAATTGTAAGGTCAAAAATTGTCAATGGGGGTAACTGAGGGTAAATTGTAAAGTCGGATATCATACTGCGAGCAAGGAAAACTAATTAAAAAGTAAACTGAGATTTCAGAAACTTGCATAATGTTCGTGCCCAATTTGTTCGTTATATCCGAGAAATGCGCTCGTTATAACCGAGTAAAATTGCATTGAAATTCGCAAAAAACAAATCTATTCCCAGGTTATTTCGCAAATCAGGTACATTGCCGTAGGGTAAACACTGATATTCCATTGTTTTCCTTGGGTTTCATGCAAACAAAATCGAGCAACAAGTTGAACGATTTTCAAACATGATCGAGAATAGACGTAAAAGCACACTCACTACGCGGTAGAATAACACCGTCCAACAATAACGTTGATAGTAAATTAGATTATTTTGCATTGGATAAATAAAGTCAAGGCAATTGACACAGTTACTGTCCATTCATGGCAATACAATTGATAATGTAAAAATTGTAATAACCTAACATGCTGTTTACTTCACATCGTTGATTTCCTTTGCAAATCAGAAAAAATAGGGGTCTTCAGTTGTCTATACTTGATTTGAAATCATATTAGGTGTACAGTTTGAAAAACTTAAACTATAAATATTTTAAACATTCAACCGTCTTCTTTACTGGAAAGCAAATGCCTGCATGAAATGGACTGGGCATCATCAAACCAAAGCAGTGAATACACGTCTATTGCACAGCCTGATTTGATTAGATTAGTAGGATAACAATCTTTGTGAGTTTGAGTGGTGGCGCCACCGACTCCATTCCGCTTAACTTTGATAAGAGGAAACCACAAAAGAAAGGATCTCATAAAAATCTAGAGATTCCAAAAGGGACCAATGTATATTGATTGGTACGATGCTGATCTGGGCATGGGAATATTCACCACCATCAACTCGAACGCTCTGGAAAAAAATCCTTTGCTGACCAATGCTTATTATTCCCCGCTTGCTATTTCTACCATCGACTTTCTTGTAGACGACTGGCTAGAGTAAAGCGATGGCCAAGAACTAGAACTGGACCCAGGCCAAGAAGGAAAAAAAACATTTACCCAGAATGGCACCATTTGCAGCGAAAACGCAGACGAATCTAATTTTCCCTGTTGTAAAGTCATTCGTTACACTTAACTTTACTCACATATGTTGTATTTTGAGTTAAGCTACAGCGTCAGTTATATGACATCATGACCGGTGGTCAGAGGAAATGGAGCATCAAAAACCAATGCCATCTGAAATTGCACCACTAATTTATATTAGCCTTAGAAAAGTGCGGTGTGTCATAGGAATTGTCGCGAAAGAAAGAAGAATCCATTTGTACTCAAATTGTTAATAGCCCTACGTCCTCTTTAAGTGGCCAGTGTGACATTAACCAGTGCAGGCAAGTAAAGTTTAATGTGGTATAGCAAGTAAAAATACGAAGACATCGTTCACAAATTGCGTGTAACTAACGCAAACAAATCGACTCCAGTCAACCATCTGAAATGAATGAGTTCAAATAATCACAGTACACTGACAAGTAGACAGATGGCCACCATGGAAAATTTGTAGCAAACTGCAGGCCTGGTTGGGAATTGACTGAATGCATTGGAATCGCCTCGGACAAGCTTAGAAAATCCATGTTGACAACTAGATCTAGCTGTCTTTCAAACTGTATTTCTCTGTATCTTTTACCCTCGATCTACACACAGGTGCATACATATACAGTATTTGCATTCTAGGAGGGCAGACGGCATGACAGAGGGATTTCTCCTCTTGACTCCCATGCGTGCACTGCATGGTATTTATGGGTTATATTTACACCATTACAGGTTTGACATGTATTCACCATACAAAATCACGAAGCTAAGATAGCATTTGAAAAATGTCAACGAATTTTGTTTTTCGCAAAATCATATAATATAACTATAGCACCTTAAGAAAGCATCATATTTTATCGCTTTGATAAAATTTCACATCATTTTTTGCAAAAGTTCGGTCGCAAAAACAAACTTAATTAACAATTTCATATGCTGACTGTCACTGTTGAAGTACAACTCCAAAATGGCACTGTTGCAGCTGCCCTAGTTTTTTCTCAATACCGTGCTTTACAGTACTCTAAAGAAAAGACAATTTTTCATGTTCACGAGAAATTCCTCGAATTGTTGTTCGTTAAGGTTTCTCCTCCCACCATGCTCTTCACTGCGAAAGTGGGAGGCCATTCCTAGAACAAATGATCTGACATTCCTGCACTAAATTGTCACCTCTTGCGCACAATAAAAGGAAACAATTTAGCCATTTGTAATTTTTTTCTTTTGTTTGGGGCTCGGTGAAACTCGAAGTTCCTTTGTCTTTCCGACAGAATTGCTGAGAAAGTTTTTTCACAACAAATCGCTGAATGAAGCGGGTGATGGGGGAAATGATTATAAAATTGAATAAATCAAATGCGAGGTAAATTATTAAGACAGGAGTGACGGGAGACAAAAACTATTACACGAGGAAATTGAAAAGTACGTGCCGTTATAAACTGCGAGAGATATCTTTGGTTATTTAACGCACCATTACGCACTGCAACACAATCTGCCAGTTTATTGCCTGCATCGCTTTTAAAAAATTATGCGGAAATCCAAGAACCATGGAAAATCAATAATTCTAGCCGAACTTAAAAATTTGCCTCGCGTGTAACTTTATTGTTACACGAGTAACCAGCGCCAGAGTTTGTTCTTCCGTAAATAACTCCGCAAAACATCTTTCCAGTCTTAATCCTAGCAGATTTCTTTTGCTATCCTTCAATCTGAAGTCTAGGATCTCAAGATTGTAGTCTTCCAGACGGTAGAACAGGCAATAAAACGAATTCACGAGTATGTACTAACGCTTAGCCATAAATGAGATGCCATGCAAACCCGAAAACCAAAAGCTAGTTTGAAATTTAACTTTCCAAGTACACCGTAAACGTAAATACAGCCATTGCATACAGTGTTCTTCAAATTAAGCCAGGGATTTCTTACCAGCTATCGACTGGTGAAAGAACAAGTAGAGCATGCCCGGATGAGGAGGGGGGGTGGTTGAAGAAGTTACGGTCTTATTACTACTCACTACCGGCAAGTAAAGGTATTATTTTTCAATTTAAATAAAATTGAACTTTACTATAAGTTACTATATTATATTTACAGGTATTTACTGTAGATATTTGCATAACCGTATCTATTAATATGCTGAAATACACGAATACGGTCAAATGTAAGAATGTAAAAAACACAAATGGAAATATATGGATATTATTGGAGATACATGTATATGACTATTTTTGTACATACATGCATATGACTATTTTTGTACATACATGCATATGACTATTTTTGTACATACATGCATATGGCCATTTGTGCGCAATTTCTGGACTAATCATATGCATGAATGGAATAAGTTAAATACATGTCTGTCCAAATGTGGTACATACAGTATTTCTTCCACCCGAGCATGCACGTGTATATTGTAAGATGGTGAAGTACAATTTGTATGCTGTTAAAGCCTTGATATTCATATTTTGTTTCAAATGCATCCGAAATCCTTAGAAATAAGAGAATTTTTGTTTAAAAAGACGATTTTTTTAAACACACGGAAAGGGGCCGTCCATAAGTGACGTCGTCAGGGGATGGAGGGGTGGTGGTCTATAATCGTATATTCATGTGGGACTAAACAGCCCCAAATGGAAAAAGTCAGGTGATGCACGAGTTGCGATCAAAAAATAAACATATTCCTTGGCAAAAGTGAACATCTTCGCGATTTCGGATTATTTTCTTTTACGATCCATTTTGAACGGATCGCCATGCGAGTTTCGAGCGTCTAACACTAGCGTCTAAGGCTATCAGAATGCATATCGGAATGTATATTTCGATGATATGGTCGGTAAACATGGAGAAGGCAAGTCCATTTCCGCTTCGGTTTCCGGCAGAAACAGTCTATAAAGTCTGGCCTCCGAAGGAAACGAGGGGTGCGCGTGAGCCTCGTAAAAAGGCAGCAAGTGATAACCTTATGAAATATGTAACTTTTCATCGATTTTCAGTATTTTTTTTGCTAGCAAGTTCAATGGTCCTGGCCATAGGCTACTTTCGTCCACCGAATCGTACTCAACTCGGAGGGGAGTATTTTATTGTCCGTCTACGACCAGCCCTCGTATGGGGCAATATCGCCAGAGAAAATCTTTAATAAGCCGCATTTCCATGGCGACCGAAGAAAAACAAAGGCGATTTGCTCGGAACATTACACACGCAATATATACATTGGCTGGAGAGTATTTTCAGTAACAACACGAATTCGTTAATTGAAAAAAATACCGAAAAAATCCACTGCTGCAGATCGTACTTCATCCTCGTGTGTTACAGTTGTCCTTACTTGATGGGCTTTTATATGAATTAAAGGATCGTGGATTTGTGGGTAAACCCCCCTTCCTTTAATTTAAGAAATAAGAAGAATAAATAACGCAGGATCCGACAAAATGTTTAGAGATTAGACGAAAAAATTGCGGTCTGACAACCGCATACTGGAACCAATGTAGAAGTAACGAAACAGATTAGCATGGAAAATAATGATAGCAAATGCTTGGCAAATGCGCTTTATTTTGATCCCAAATATTACCATGTTATGATCCATGTGGGATGCTAGACGGTTCAGCCATAATTATGAATACTGCGTGATGGACAATTTGCTGTAATCGTTGATTATGACGCATGAAGAATACATTCCATGTCGCATTTGTCAATCTAGAAAACGTATACGCTACGATGCTGACATCATCTACATGTAAGAACATCCCTTAGTCTTCTTACTTTACTATGGCCTAACAAGACCTTTGAAACTAAGTAGAGCAACCGGATGTCATTCAGAGGATTTCCTTGCGCCGACATTGAAATGCTGATCTTCGATAAGGTTTTTAGTTTATACCGAAATAATCGGAGGATTTTTTGTGGGAAAAGTTAAAAGTCAAGGCCAATCACACTAACCTTTTTTCATTGCTCAATTTTGAGTTTATCATCACTTAATCGCGGTCCAAAATTTTTTTTTATTGCAAGCAAAGGCCAACTAAATAGGCCACATGAACGCTATCGTTCCAAAGTCATATCGGTCTTGTCTTTAAAAAATAATAATTTTACCAACAACGAAAAATTTTGACTGTTATTAAGACGTCGTTTTACTAAATTAATAAACATAGTACCCAGGTTTATCCAAATGGCTTAAAATGTTCAACATGAAAGTGCAAAAAAATTGCAAGAAATTTTGCAGCATAAAATTAAGCCAGACAGATATTGGAACGAATAGGTCTGCGGGATGTCAATGCTTACAGCTAATACATGTAGTAGCACTTTTTAGTGGTTACTAATGAACATTCTGGTATAGGGTTTGAGAGTTTATTCACTCAACCTTTCTAAATTGCCCCTGCAATCAAATAGGCACGGCTCGTATAAGACTCCAATATGCAACGTAATATCAAATTAGAACGGTATAAGTTGCAGTCACAATAACACCACACCCAACAATAAAACGGTCAAAAATGGCCATAGCATTTCGAGCTTCATTAATCTTAATTATCAATCAGCTCAGTAAGCATGTAAGCCTGTTTGTTTTCCGTCATTTGGGCTCCTGTCGCTACCGTTGAATAGCTAAAATTGGCATTCTCACTATATTGTAGACAGACCTAATTCCCATTTTACAGCTATTTCTAATCGTTTCATTTTTCGGTCCATTTAACAGCAATCATCAGTACAAGGCTCACATGCTAGCAGTGATTGCCACCACAAGAGGTATGATTCTGCTACCGTTAATTAACATTTGATATTTGTTCCGCAATGACATCCATCGCTGACCATTAAATCAAACATCTAAATAATTGATATACAGTGAAACCTGGTTATAATCACCATCCAAGGGATATCGGTCACCTAAGTCAGGGGATCAATGTATCGAAAAAAGTTTGTAAAAAATAATTTTTTTTTTTTAATTTTTACACCTAAACTACATGTATAAAGTTAATGTTCATCACTTTCATTTAAAAATTACATGTAGCATATGTGTATTTTCTAAATTTTGTATTTAAGTGTAAGCGTGAAATGTAATTTTTTATGGCATCGGCAACATCAAATGTACATAAAATTGTAGCTTTAAAAATTTGTATTGTAACTTTTAATCAGTAGAGAAAACACCAGTAAATGCTTATACTTCAAATATTATTTTTAGTACAGTAATAGTGCAAATTATTGCAGTACTAAATTGACTAAAATTGTATTTGAAATTACAGTACTCACGTACTGTAATTTCAAATACAACTTACTTTCTGGAACTTAAATTCTGAAGATAGTTTACAGAATAAATTATTATCCAAACAATTCACAACTTATTATGGTTACTCATATGCACTTCAAGGGAAGTTTCCCTATAGGCGCATTTTCCTGACCAATGTGTATTCGGACGCCATGATGCATTTCCTTAAATAAATACACGTGCTTAAAAGTGCATTTTTGCACAAAGAATCCTTCAGCGGTACATATACGAAGATTTGCTATAGTAGGCTACTTATCAGTGCGTAGGGACCCCCAAAACGTGGTCAATGGTCAAAATAGGGAGGTGGTCAATACAGCGAAAAAAATTAACATTAGCAGTATAGGCATTTTTAAGGGATCCTAAAGTATCGGTCAATATAAGCAGGTGGTCAAAAATGATCATTTTGCCAGGTTGCACTGTGTATGCAGAAATGCGCGTTTTATTTTTATTTCGAGAACCTTTCCTCTATTTTATAAAGATGGCCCAAACCACTTATATTTGATGATTCTGCCATTTCTCAAGGTAAGTGTTCATAACTTCAGCTTATAGCCGTTATCGCTATGAGAAGAGAAAAGCCTGTGTGACCCACGTTGATTGTACGATCAAACATAATGGCATTAGGAGTGTGATCGTAAATTCAGCATAATGGAATCATCGCTTGTTCTGACACATCATTCTCCTTATAACATCGATAGATTTCAGTAATCTCGATGTTCAAATTTTCAACGATTCCCAACACGAGTAAGCTACCCTATTTTTGGCGTAGGTGTTCAATTTGGTGAACATTTCCGCAACTCAGTTCATCCCATGCATAAATCACGTTACGTGATTATCAACTCGTGATGGATCCATGCCGAAGACTTATTGGCATGCTGAAAACGTGTTTCTCCTAACGTACTTTTCCGGTTATTCATGAAACATGCCCGCCGTAATAATGGCGTAGCAACCTGTGATAGATGATTGGGAGATTAAACAGCGCTTTAATGGACTCACATAGCGGGCATGAGTCCTGAATGGCGAAAGTAACGTGTGTTGACCTCGTGACCACCTGTCACGTTAATACAATACACGTGCCACGCAATACCATCAGCAAAATATATTAATGTCATAAATTAACATTATACGCGCGTACAGACATGATAGGACCTAACTGAGACCCTGTTATAGTCCTATTAAGCATTTATGTCTACAATGACAGCACTGCTGATGTTGAGTAAAATTGTTGCGATATAGCAAACGAAGGGAACATCTATTTGCTAGATAATTGCTAAAATGCTGTGCCTCTTAAATTTCTGCCAATGTAAACGGACAGTTTTAACTTAATTAACCAGTCATGCGGTCCAGCGGTTGTACCCCTAACAAGAATGAAATTCAAATTAATGAGCACTCGAGCATCGCAATTTTTATTCCGAAGTTATCAAGATCACAAGTACCTAAGTGGAAGTACCATGGCTGTTGAACCTCAAAATAGGGTTTTAATTTATTTAAATGAAAATAATATACTGGAGAAGGTACAGCATGATGATGTATGATCAAAATGAATGAACTGCTTCAAACATTCCGGGAAATACTATGCATGGTGTAACCCCTGTTAGGGTGTAAACCCTGAAAAACATAATTGCTTGTTTTATCAATAACATTTCGATTTGCATCTATCTATTAATTATTTGAGACTTATTTCTCGTAGGGATAATACATTTTAGTGATATATTTGTGGAGCCAGATGAGTGAGATGGCCGTCCTTTTTCAAACGTCTTCAGAAGAAGAACTGTATTCTTGAGAGGGATTTCAATGGGAGCAATTAAGTAGGAAATTGAACGGAAATATAAATTTTGGAATAGCTTTCACGGATTGAAAATGGCGGAAATAAAAGAAAAAAAATCCGGCTGTATTTTTACGAGTCAAGCTGCGGGTCCCCTCGCATCAAAATAATAAGGTAAACATAATAATATACGTATGTCGTCTATGTGGCATAGTACAAGGGTCGATCAAATCTGAAGTACTTCGAACATTTTCCACGGATGGCTAAAGGCGAAACAAGCGTCGCAAAACGGATGTCTCCTTCTTTTCAAAGGTTGAAAGAAATGAAAAGGGATGAAAAAAGGAAGAGAAATTCTACTGACGGCTTGCTCATGGAGGCAGAAATAAAAAAAATGAAGCCATTGAAGAAAGTGAACCATATTAAATGAACCTCTTACGTGGTGCCATCTGGGTAAACAAGGAGGCCCAGAAAGCTGCATTATGTCATCTCTGTACAAGAATAAAATTCCTCAAACTCGCCGATTGAAGATAGATCGATGGCAAAACTAGGACCAACGAGTGGTCGACCTATGACAAAGAATCGCGGAAAATTTCAAGAAAAAAACCCGCAAAATTTCAGGCTGAAGTAGTTTCTTTTGATTTTTTTGGCACATATATGGAGAGCGGTTAAGGGCATATCGCGCCATCTTCTAAAAAGGAATTACATGGAGTGCCTAAGAAATGCACGGCTCAAACGAATGGGGGATTTGGCAAGGGCATTACGGTCTGAAAGCACAAATGACAAAGGAATAAAAAATAGCAATGGAAGTTCCGAAAAAAATGAATTGTACACGAAAATAATAACGCATTACTGTGTAAGCCCCAGGCTCTAATGGATGCCGAGTGAATTAACTTTAGGTCACACATCAACCAATTGTCCACAAACTCCGAGTGGTCAATAAGTCCCCAAATCTAACAAATCAAGCCCAACATATTTCTCCTTTTAATCTGTTGCTTTCTAGAAATATAAGTATAGTGCATCACTTAAAATTACAAGTTGATACAAACTGCAAGCAAATTTGACTACATTAATACAAAAGAGTTACATAGTCAAGATACATGTACATGTACAAAGAAAAGGCTATATCCGAATCTTTAAGAATTCGAATTCTAGAAGAAGAAAAAACTAGACTAGAAAAAAAGAAGAAAAAGGCATTTCCCATTATTTATAATTGTCATGTGCGGCCATCGATGAAATGATGGCCATACGAATTCGACACTTGAAAGGTGTGATAAAGGAATTTTTTCAAGGTTTGTAAAATTTTGATAAATCCTGAAGCATTTCGCCTTTACCTTGAAATAGTACTTGTATTTTTTTTGACTTTATAATGCTGTTCTTTGAAGACTTGTCACTTGTTTAATTGGGTAAATGAACTTGCAGCATTTTACCAGCGCCGTTAATTTTTACCGAACTTGCCCTTAATAACAAGCATTTTCTCGAAAGCGGATGAGACGCTACATAAACTAATATTTCATTAATACGTGCACTACGAAAATGAAACTGACAAGTAATACTGCAGGCGACAAATGCTCTATTCTACACCACATTTAGTACAATAATCCGCAGCCAGCGCATCGTTTGATAGATTTGAGAGGGTGCACGAAGGAGAAAATGAATGCAAACAAAGAAAGCTGTGCCGTGCGAGGGTTCCAATTTAATGTCCGATTTCAATTTTGCAAACCCTTATTTACACCAGATCATAAAAAGGAGGGGATGAAATAAGAAATTGATCCGACCAGTCGTTAAAACCTGAGGCGGTTTAAAACCCTCATACCAGAGCATCCTCGACTCCCGTTACGAGAATATTTTTCTATCGCTTATCGCTTGTCAAACATACAAACTGTATTAGACGTTTTCGACTTTCGAGACTTTTTTTTAAAAAATCGTTTTACCTTCTCCGCCTCTTACATAGTTGTACGGTTCCCTTGAATTTTGGTACTCACGAAATCGTTAGAGGCATTAAATCGTTTCGATTGCGAGATATCTTTTAAATTATTCCGTGGATAATTCGCAACCTTCTTTTTATGAAAACGTTGTCAACAACCACAGTGATCCTTCTCCAATTTTTAAGTCATCAAAAAAATGACTTTTAAAATAAACACAAATTACATAAGTTTGTAATTTCATTAATATCTATGTTTAATTTCATTGAACGGATGGTACATTCAAAACACAAGCTTTAATGTTGATAGAACTGCAACCATCTGTATTATCAACTAGACTTATACGAAATAGCAGCTTGGCCTCACATTCTGACGGTTTGCTAAACTGAAAGACTTAGCCACAAAAAAGGGGGGAAAACTCCACTAAATGGTCTGAAAAGTTGATCAGCGAGAGTATTTCTTGAAGTGCAAGTCATGAGATGTTAACGAACAGCATAGTATAACTAAATAAACAATCACGTTGTTAGACAGATTTTTACTTGGCCAGATGGAATTATCACTAACTTCGTTATTTCCTTTTTCACGTTCTTCCACTTAGTATTGACCCGTTCAACATCAATTCCCTCCAATAGCTGCAAACCAAAGCACAGCAGCCGCCAAGGCAAAATATTAGAAATTGGTCGCAAAAATTCGATTAATCAGTAATTGGCGTTTCCGTCCTAACGCATATCAGTTTAGCCTCAGAGATGCGTGTAGTTAATCAGCAAAAAGCAATCAGGTACGAGAAATACTACCAAATAAAATTAACCGCGTAATATTTGGAAGCAAACTAGAAAAAACCACCACATTGAAAGTTTCCTAATTGCACAACTTTTTCGTAATTACTACTTCAAAGTTTGGAAAATTTGCCTGAGTGCTGTAGCAAATTGTTCCTAATGACATATCTGTAAGATAATCGTAGTAGTCATTAGAGTACAACTAATATTTATAAATAATTATTTTCAGTAGGCCTACCAGTCGTCTGCAGCAACGTTATTCTTATATGTCTATGAACTTACAGTAATAGGGCGACTAATAATGCAATGTCCTTTTAAAATTACAGCTCCATCGCTTGTGATTAACTCAACACGTGCGTCCTAAACGTGCATATTAGACTTGTTTACTACAAAAATAACCAATTAATTTATCACGTTTAAACTCAGGAAGGATAGAGGAAAAGCAACTTAAACTATCGAGCACTTTCTAAGCCCATTAACAGTCATCGCACGCACTATACTTACCCACAAACTTTAAAATGTTTCAGTTAAACACCGCTGCATCATAAAACTTTCATTTCCATTAATATTTAATATCCAATTCGCATTAAGGAAGTGTTTTATATAGCTCCACATAACCACATTGATTTATTAAGTTGAGGGAGGAAAAACTTCACCCTGTCTTTACTTTACAGCTTTTTTATGGCTTGTCAAAGAAGGATAACTTCAGCTGATCACCAATTATTAGTTCGTAATCATCATTATTAGGAAAGGAATTAAATTACTGAGTTGGAAAACCTAGTAAGCCAAATGACTAATGAATCCAAAAACCTTTGGGTTTTGGGATTAATTCTTAGCATTTATAATCATAGGACATATTCGAATGAATTTCATATTACTACAGGTATATTTCTTATTCATAATGAGAAACAAACTCGTTTCGAGTCATTTGAGATATTTAATTCAATGGAATTTCCATGTGACCAACTGCCTGTGCGAGTATAAATTAGATTTCGATATAAATTGCATTAAGATTAATTGAACTGATCCTGCAAGACGAATGCAAAGTAGCTTGCTTTCTATGAACGCTTATTCCAACTAACGTAGTTTTGGCAAGGATTTATCAAAGAAGAAAATTAATTTAGGTTCAAGCTTTGCCGAGGATCGAGATAGCTCTATAGATTAGCCTACTGAATTATTTGTCGGTGGAAATCGTCGGTGGTTACATACAACGATTTGTCGCAAATGACAGGTATCACCATAGCTTGTTCATCTGCGCTGTTTATGTAAAGTTTAAACGATGTGAATCTGCTTAACATAGACAATTCTTATTTATTTAATAAAAATTAACGTGAACTGGTATATATTTCAAATAAAATTGACCAGACATAATGCAAAATAATTTCTAATTCCAACTAAAAAACCAAGTGCAAATCCTGACAAACTATTCAAGGATCTTGTAAAACGTGTTAGAACTCTTGCTATAACTTTATCAAATATTTTTCTGATAAATGTGAACTTGTTTAAAATTCCACTCAGGAATATGAGTTTAGGGCTAGGTGCTGAATAAAAATAATTTATTTCGCGCATATTTTTCTTTCCCAAAGCTTCAAATTGGCATTCAAACCGGGAACTTGAGAGCTTAAAATTGGCATTCAAACCGGGAACTTGAGACCTTCAGATTATCAGATTAGGGAGCTAGGAATCATCGGGTTCCTTTGCATTTTGGTGGTAACTATGGAAACACAATTTGAATATTTAAACTAAGCTTCAAAAACTTCAAAAGCATGTTTAAACGGCTTGAAACTACTTACTTTTCAAACGTTTCGATATCGTTAAGGACCTTCCTTAAAGATGTAAGGCGTTTAACAGTTTGAAGGCCACTGTGAAGAAATATATCTTATCACCAACATCTGATCTGATATGTTGATTTTGAACCAAACTGTACACACTGTTTTAAATTAATTTGCCTTTTTTTATAAAGATTTGAATTGCTGAATATATCATCACACCAATGATGTAAATTGCCGTAATAACAGATGTCTTTCTCCTTTTAGATTCGCTGAATAAATGCCAGCTAGGTTTTTGCTTCCCATGCATGTGGAAATAAATGCACTTTTTGAAATACATTTTTCTATCGCATTACAAATAAGCTAGCTCGTTGTTGATAAAGTTGTTGTTATAAATCTAACAGAGGTTTTTTTACGAACTTAAGGATCGATTTCTATGGAATGCTTTCGTTCATGCTTTTTGCCTTTATAATATACGATGTTTTCTTCCATTTCAGTTTTTCAAAATTTAAGCTTACGCTAAATTTCGCATTCTAGCGTGTATGCTCAGACGGTTTTCATGGAATTAAAGATATCATAAAATTTGTTTCATCCGACTTCACAAAAATGATCATAACAATAAATGTGAACTTACACGTAATTGCTTACAATTATTATAAATGAAAGGGAACGTCGCATGCAAAGCTTTTCGAGAAATTAAACGCAAGTTATAGATTTCAGCTTACTGAATAATTCACTAAATCAAAGTACTGAGTAGAATCGATTAATGAACGCCGTAGGCAAAAATTTCCAAAACCGATATTTTAAATCCAGGAATTGTTGTCTATTTTTATATAAAATTGCTGATATTATTAATGGAACGAATTAGGAAAAAAAGAATTAATGGAACAAAGGAATGATACATGTGGGGGGGATGGACAAACATTTTGAGATATTTTTAAGATTTCGTTTTTAACAACATAAATTTTACTGAATGAGATGGGTCATTTCAGGGGTTAAAATGAAGGATAGCCGTGGGAGCCATTGACGCCTATAGAGAAAATTTGATTGACAGACTAGATCCGCAATGCATTTTACACTTTCCTTCGTAAATTATTATCAGTCGCAGAAGAATAACATTTTTTTGTAAACTGAATTAGAAATAATCGTAAAATACGGCACCTTAAAAAAGAAAATCTCATTTTATCTAGTATGAAATCATTTTAAATGGTACGCGGGGGTTATGATCCTCCCCCCACCCCTGGGCCCGCCACTGCAATAAAGTACATTCAAGACAAGCCATGTTCTGGCTCTTCTCAAGACTTGCAGTATGCAAAGCAGCAACGCTCCAGGAAAAAAACCGATCCAGTATGGGAAGGACGATAGTAAATACAGATGACGGGTGCCAAACCATAAAGTAGCAAGTGCCAAAAAAATCGACTTTTCGGGAAAGGAAAAAAATTGAATAGTTTCATGAAAAATACTTTTATTTCGTTCAAACTGCATTGGCGTTAAATTATGAAAACAGAAACGAGAGCTCATTACCATAGCAGGTGTAGAATGGCTCCTACAATAATATATAAAGCTAAAAACACCGCATTTGTTGTGGCGGGGTTGGGTACTTATGACCATATGGATTTTCACCCTTTATATGAGCATTGTTGGACGGCTATAAGGTGCCAACATAATTATTTGGCAGCAACATGCTCCCTGTCACTTTTTTTTTCGATTGGAAACTGCTTGCAGAAGTGATTTCTTTAGCTAAACTAAGCAAATCTCGCATGGAAATAAATCAAAAGCAGTACATTTCAGCCTAAACGTGAAATGAAATCTAGGGCGACCCCACGCGCCTTCGATCAATTCCGTTTCTTCAACTGGATATTCGATCTGAGCCAGGCTAATATCAGGAACATAGCCAACGTCACGGGCTTCAGATAAGAAACCCTCCGCCACGGCCCATCCCAATTACAAATTCAAAGCAAAGCATGTGGCGACAGGAGACGCTGTCAATATTCGGCCATTCGGCTCCGTTTCCAGCTAGATGATTATTCTTATCTGCTCATAACCACGCTTTAATTGCGCTTAACGCTCCTCACATTACTTCTCCTAAAACTTGGGAAAATCGTTCGCAATTAAGAAGATTACTGGCGACGGTTGGGCCGCGCGTGCGCATGCGCGTTGCGCGGCAATCAATGCTGCCTTAGCTCTAGTCGGCAAAATCAACGCCTTCGCGCTCCGCTGATTTCAAATTTCGTTCAGCGCCGAGCAAAAATTTGCGATGCAGGCCATGGAGGGTCCGGAAGGCGGTTAAAAGAGCATCCGGTGACAAAAGTCCTTCCAACATAAGCGACTGGGATCGATTTCCCAGAAAGACACGTGCTCCAGTGCTGCCAGCTCCGCATCGGCTTTGCGGTGGCAAATCCAAGGGTGATGCAAATGCGCGGACAAACTTCATTAAAATACCGGGAAAAAAAGCGAAAACAAATGGAAAACACGAACCCAAATACTGGCGAGTCCGCTTCAAAATAACGGATAATGAAGGCGGTTTTCGTTTGAAATGAGAAAAAAAAATGGCGGTTGCTAAGCCGCATGCAAGGGTTCAAGTTTTCCGCACTCACGATTTCGATAAAAAGAAAGAGAGCGAGTGCAGCGCAAACGTCCTCGGATATAAAAAAGGGGAAAAACTACAACTTGTATTTTTTCCCGTCGTTTGCGCAGTTTTCAGGAGGAAAAACGCAATCATTTGCGTACCATTTCTCCGGCGCAAAAACGCAAATCAGGTGCACTTAAGAAGGCCTGCGAATAAGCCATGGCTGAATTTCAGCGCTCATCTGCCTACTTTGATCCTCCATTTAGTTGTAGAGGAGCGCGTGGAAACGCCCATGAGAATGTGCGGTATGCGATAAACTGAACAGCAGAGATATTTCCCCACGTGTGGTGTCCAAATGTCAGTAAATAAACTCAAGCGTACTTCTTGTTGGGGGAAAAACTGACGAGTCTGAAGTCGATTTAAATGTTGCACGCCCTGATAAGTATCGAATTCGAAAAATTTTGAAAAAATATTCCAATTTTATATCTCTGACTATCAAACATATGTATACAGATCCGCAATTAAAAATTGTCAGAACTGCACCAAGCTCACTATTATGAACAGTAAACAAAGTCGAAGTGTTTTAAAACAGATTAATGTAGTCATAAGCATTGAATCTTCTAATTACGTTTTGATTAGACATTATTTTAAATTTAAATGGGTTGCGTAAAATCTGCCATGAGTTGAACCACTAAGGATGAAATTATCATGCGGGGAGGGGACATAGCGGACATTACAATTTCGGAGATAATGAATGACTCACTGAATTTTTCATTAATGTTATGCGAAAAGGGGAACACCCAAGCCTCAGCTGATGAGTCAATGTCTTTGTTATGCATTTTGCGCAACTAATACGACATTTTAGGATGAATCGTACTGACGCAAGCTTACAGTGCATTGCATTGTTAACAGCACTAACACTGCATTATCTCCAAATCAAATTGGCTTTACATACATGTATCTAGTCCAAAATACATCTATGTGTAAACGCTATTCTTACTGTTTTTGAATTTGACACGTCAAGGACTGTCAGAACAGTTTCATTATACATTATAACAATTTTTATTGGTTCTTACACGCTTTTTCATAAACAACTACATGCATAATGTATATACAAAAAAGACTATTTATAAAGGTTTGTTTCAGCTCCAATTCTACGTGTTTCTCATATACCGGTTCCTGTTTTTTTCTCAAATTCGCAGTCATAAAGCTCTAACCAAAGCAGGACTTCATTTAACACAACCAATTAAAGTTTGGTCAACATCTATTTCGTTTAAAATGGTATGAAATTCAAACGTCTAAATATTTCAATAAACAGCATCTTCATTTTTATTTCAGCTATTGATACTATGATACATGTATTTACCTCACCTCATTGATGATAGCTATAAAAGATATTGCCAATTAAATTGAATAAAATACTATAACGTTTTGCCAAAAACAAGAGTATTAATATTACTACAAATGCAATCAAATTACAAAAAAGGCTATTTTATGCATGGAGAAACAAAGTACAAATATCAAAACAAAAACAGAGGAAAGCAATTTGCATAAATTGAGATAAATTACATAGATATCTACATGCACGAAACTGTCTCAGATCAATAGTTTCATAAGATATAAATATATGTATCTCTCGTTACAACTTTCAAAATTATCTTATCGCTAATATACCAACGGCAAGTTGAACTATTACTGTAGAATGTTGCCTATTGATTCCATGCTGCGTTCATTTGGTGCTGTTTATTCAACCCGATGCGTTACGTTTATAACTGAAACGTTATAAGCCTTTCATCCTCATCTTGTCACTGGGCGAACGTTTACATCAGTTTAGTCAAATTTGACCAAAGTAATGTAAACAGTTCATCATATGACTGGTTGAAACCGCTGTTTTAATTGATGATACTATTAAACTGACAAAGTGAGTATAGCGCAAGCCATTCTCAAAACGCTGGCGGGCAATCACTGCTAACACACGTGCCTTGCAAAGCTGCCAAATTTAGGCTTTTGTTTAATGTCAAAAACATGCGATAAGAAATGGCGGTGGAAAAAATGCCTTTATGACCCTATTTAATATCTCAATCAGCCCACTTCCACATCCGGAGTGGACACGTGACAGAAATAAACGTTCGATATTAACGAGGGTCATTTGGGTTTCTTAGGGAACAATGAAACCTTGGCCTCCAACCAAAAAAACGAGTCTGATATAATCGCAAAATGCCAAGAAATTAAGTAGGTCTTATAAATGGAGAAACTTGGCTTAACAATTAATGTCATTCTAACGCCATTAGCAGAGGCAATGTCAAGGTGGGATTAACGGTGTTCATGTTAAAGAAACAAATGTCAACTTAACACACATCGTTTATGGTTCGACTACTTTCTTAAAAAGCATAAAATCAGCTCTGAAACCTTAAACCCTCTGATTTAGATGCAAAGATTTTTTAATTTATTCTATTAGTTTAGTAAATATTATTTAGCATCGTCATTCCTTCTATTTCATGCACTTTCTTCAGAATTGGTTTCACATTTTTTATTTGAACATCAAAAGACATGAAAAAAATAATTTATATGAATGCTATTTTTCCCAAAGGTGGAGGTAGTTTTTGGTCAGCTTCCACGTACATGTACGTAAGTGTTATCCGTAAATTCAGGTTTTGGATCGGCTAACATAAAAAGGACTATGGTCAATTCAATTTGGATAAAATAAAACCAGTTTATTTCAAAAGACGGACCGGCAGGACGTTAATACAAGTGGCGCGTAATTTCCAGAACTAGAGCACAGACGCATTAAGGCTCGGTTATTGTCTGATAGAATGTAAAAAACATAAAAATGTGAGAGATAAAACTATATGGGAAGATAGTTCTTCCGAGTCTTGAGAAAAATGGATGGGAACTATTCAGAGCACGTCCTGAATATCGGTCTAAAACGTGCCAAGAAAAACAGTCGGCTTCCAATGCACACATAAGGATGAAAAAAACACATCAATTACACGAAAAGGGTTAGATGCTGACTAGTCTTATCAGTCTAACACCAGTTAGACATTTTCAAATATCGGGCGGCACAGAAGCGTTTAGAAATTTATGACACGAGCAATGGAGTCAATGGGGACTACTAAATGGCGTTACTGATGACTTAATTTTAAACTTTTCAGAGAGAACACTGAAAAAAATGCCAAGTGGAGCTTCCGCTACAACCTTCGCGAGGCAATAGATATCAAGTTATTAAATTAACATTGTGACATGGCAGACATTGGGCTAATCATGAAATCCCATGTTTGCATTTCTGATTTTTGCTGGCGAGATAGAAGACTTAAAATGGCAAACAAAAATAAGATTAAATATATTCCAAGGTCATTTGCATATTGATCCTGAGACACAATGTCTGGTTTATGAATCGATCGTTCTGTATAAGAGAAAAACGAACTATTCTTGCTTTATTTTCGAGGGATTGCATTTCACGTATGTTGCAATTTTATTTAGGCATTCACTCCAGTTAATAAAAACGCAATTACCAGTACTGTTCATCATTGTAAGGCATTTATATGAGCAATGCCTTGTGATTGCCATTATTTACAAGATCATAAAAAATTTCTACAGTTTTTGCGTTTTGCTATGCAATTTTATCTTCTAATCAATAACATTTCGCTATAATAACAGAAAAAAGCCAGAAAAAATAACGCGCGTCAACTCTTTTAAATTGGAGAAAGAATATTCAGAAAACGAAAACGTCCATTACAAAAAAAAAATAACTAAAAAAATCAGAATTTAGTCAGCAAGGAAATTTCATTGTTGATTTATTCGAGATTTTTATTAAATTTTCACCAGTTGGGTTAGAGACACCATTCAAGAATTTAAGAACTATACGCAATTGATAGCTGCAATTTTTAAACTTCAGATGTTCACACCTCATAAACGTATTTTTAAGCATCATACATACACATACGTATGACTAATGTTGAATATGTTGAATTAGCATGTGCACGATTTTCAAGGGTTCAATTTCCCAAAGGGGAGTAGGTTCATTATTCGGCAAAGCAAAGTGCTAGGGCAGAAAGAAAGAAAAGGCCGAGCACGAGCTCTTGCTCAAGTTTATCGTTAAATTAGGAAATAAAAAAATTCAGAATTTAATCAGCAGGGAAATTTTACTGTTGATTTATTCGAGTTTCCTGCCACCTTTTCACCAGTTGTGGTAGTAACGTTATTCAACAGCTCAGGAACTAGGTGCAATTGATGACGCCAAGTGCTTGTGCTGCAAGCAAAAAAGCACGAGCACGAGCTCTTGCTCAAGTTCATCACCAAAATCGGAAGCAGATCGCAAAAAACGGTGAAATTTACGAGTTGGGACCAGATACCTAGAAATCTAAACGATCCGATCCAAAACGGCAGTAAACATATATTTACAGACCGCGATAAAAGAAGCCGCTGCAAGAGGAGACACGGACCCGAGCCGGTTGATTTTCTTGCATATCGACCCCGATTCCAGTCGATATCCCCTCAAAAAACCAATTGGCCACCGTCGATCGAAACGATAATTGAAAAAAGCGGCGCTTGGGCAAAAAACTGCAACACTGGCAGGAGGCTCCCCTGCTGGAAATGTGCTAAGAACGGGCACAAATGGGGACGATCCTTACCTTGGAAAGCGGCCTCAAAATTGGGCTCGGCCGTCGATCCACTGGCAATCCACAGCTGGATGAAGACGAGTATCCACATTAAGTAGCACATTGCTGGTCGCCTTCGCCTCTGGTCGTCTGCAGCCATGTTGAAAGCCCAAACAATAACAATTTGATATCCAGCCAGAGAAAGCGCTCCACCCCAGTTCAATCCTGGTCGAGTTGCGAACGCGCCACATCCAGCATCGAAAGCGAGCGGAAAAACGTCGAAATCCGGCTGAAAAACGTTCGCCAGCAGCAGCACGGAACACTCGCCGAACACATTCAACTCCGGCCCAGCGTTTCGAGGTCGGGCGGATTGCGGGTGCTGGAAACCCAGTGAGAAAGGGGAGGGGGGGGGGAAAAAATCGAACTGTTTCAGCGGCACAGCGTTGCACTGGTGAGGATCCAGCGACCTCTCCGCCTGCCCAGAAAAGCGCGCAACGATGGCGGAACGGATCCGAGGGAGGGGGAGCTGGCGGGGCTATTGCACCTTAATATCGCAAGGTGGCTCTTTGGCGAGGTTTTATTCGGGGAGGACGGGGGTGGAGCGGTGGTACCTGGGGGATCCACCGACTAGCTTAGGACAACGCTGCCGCCATCTACCCGAAGATTTCTGAAGCGGCATCTGAATCGATCCAGCGCTGCAGGGAAAGGGGGGGAGGGAGCACCAATCGTTCACATTGTAGGCTGACTAGGGAACGGAGGAGGACTTTTGAATGGCCAGAGTGATGGAGAATGGTGTTTGTTTCTAGCGACTCCTTGTGGAGAAAGTCGTCTCAAAGGATGTGCTGCCTCAGTTACTGAATTAGTGGGACCATGGAAGAGTGGATGAGGGGTTCAAGCCCAATACTTCGAGGCAATTTTTAAATACATACATGCATACAGTGGAAGCTCGGTTATCCGAGGTAGTCGGGACCGTGATTATCTCGGTTA